>CP139501.1:241209459-241262697 GCA_021014915.2 Artemisia tridentata subsp. tridentata | reverse complement strand
TTTATGTGTTTTGTACGTAACGTTTGTGCATATGTTTATATACTTTTTATCAAGGTTGCGTTAATGTTTGTAATATAAGTTTTATATAATCAGTTATATGTAATGTATTAGGTAGTTGCCCATCGGAACATTTATCATTTAGTACTAAATAACTCACGTAAACAATAGATACTTTCGTAGATCTTGATGTTAACACATTTTTGGTGGAAAGTAATTAAATATATCAATATAATTCAGACCCGTGCGATGCACACGGGCTCGATCTAAATGTTCATAGCGTATTGTTCAGCAATAATTTTCGTCATTTTGATCATGGATGAATTTTGTTGGTGTCTTTATTTCGTCACTTTTAATTGAGATCGAGTCAAAAACTCAAAATGATATTCAGACTCGTGCGATGCACACGGGCTGTATTTAAGTGTTCATAGAGTAATGTTTGGCGCTAATTTTCGTCATATATAACTTGGGTTGCCTCAGGACCCGATGCAACTATTTTGTTGAGTTTACAGTTTAGTTCTTCTTGCTATGATTCTTTATTTTTTTCTATGTTTCTAGTCTAAGTTTTAGACAATGAGCTTATAGTATAATGGGTTTAGGCTCTATTGAACTCTTGCTTATGTCTTACACTTAACTTTTTTTAATTTGTTATTATAATTTACAAATGGGTTCGAGCTCGTTTAGCCCGTGCCCATTTAAGCCCGCTCCTGTTCGGGGCCGAGCGCGTTTAGACCGTGGCCCGTGCCTGCCCGTTTTGCCACGTCTATGTGTTGGTGGAAGGCCTAAAGTCTATTGTTCCAAACTCTATATATTCGTTTTCGTTCAAGTATTAAAGAGTCTTTTGATTATATGTTCTTTTTTGTTTTAATTGCCGGAGATGATTGGTATACTTGCAACTGCAGTATCCTTTCATATTCATCTTCCATGTTACATTTAATTCGGCAGAATTGAAGTGTTCATGATGCCTTTTTTCAGTCGTTTAATCTTTAACACTTAACAATAAATATAATGAATTAAGTTCGTTGCTATAGGTCTGTATTGAATTCGAAGCTTTAGGTTTGTGATGAGGCGAAAAGTGTACCGCTTTTAAGGGGTCATTTAAGCCCGAAATCGTTATTTATTTGATCAAATATCGCCCTAAATCGTTCCTTTTGTCATTTTAGGTACTTTTGAGGAGAAATCTGGAAAAGGAGGCATTTTGGACGTTTTTGGAGCATCAAAGTGAAGAAAACGGCAAAGTCTCAAAATTGTGCTGAAAGTTACCTTTGACGGCGTCAACATTAACTCCAGACGGCGTCATGCCTTGGCAAGAAAAGTGGGATGTGAAATTTACTCATGACGGGCCAGTGAGTTAGCATGAGAATTCTGACGGCGTCACGCTTTAACTAAATCAAGGGCGTCACGGCTTAATTCATAAGGGGACGGCGTCACGTTCAAGAGGTGAGGGCGTCAAGCCTTGATAGGCCAGAGCGGATTTTGGAGAATTAAAGAGGGACGGCGTCAAGATGGTCATCCGAGAACCCTAAAAGCGGCGAGGTGACGGCGTCACAATCCATAAGGTGACGCCGTCAGATGCAAAAGTCTATATATAGTTTTCTAATTTTTTGTCATTAAGGAGAGCTTAGTGTGTGGAATTTTGGGATAAAACCCTAGGACGATTTTAGCTCCTTTTTCAGGGCTTCTTGCCTTGAGATCTTCCATGTTTCATTGAAAGATAAGTTATCAATTAATCATTCAATATGTCTATGTGTTGTTTGATTCTATCTTATGCTTGTCTTTTGTTTAACATGTTAGGCTAAAATTATCTTGTGTTTGCTTAGATCTAATGAAACCTAGCTATTGATTATTGGTTGTTAGTGTGTTGTTAGTTGTATTGGATGATTGTTTATCTATGTTAGGCTTAAGAAAACTGGCTAACTTCCTATTCGGTAACTTGCTTGAACGTCTTAAGAAACATGAACCAAACGCGTACTAAAGGTTTTTATGGTTGTATTTAATGCACAAGCGAATTCTAGTGATCCCATGTTAGGAGCTTCCTAGCCGGCTCGACATAGGAGTGAAGTAGGAGCTTGTAGAGTTTGGGGAAGTAAGTACGCCACCCCACGAATGGTATTAAGGAATACACCCGTCATCCACGCGACTAATACACACTAATTAACCGGTAAAAGATAGCTAGGGAGTAAGGAAATCTAAGTAAACACATTTCTCTACACATAAGTTTCTCACCACTTTTCATTTTTGTTATTTTATTTTATTGCATTGGTAGTAATTTGGGTTAGTTGACTAGCAACTAATTCCGCCCACTCCTTCAAACCCGAGATTTTACTTGCTTTCATAAAAAACTATAAAAACATAAAAAGAATCTTCCTCGACCCTTAGACCTAATTAGAGTAGCCTTTCACACCTAACGAACACTATTCCCTGTGGAGAACGATCAATCCCCCGTACTTACCACTACACTATACTACATCGGTCAGGTACACTGCCTGGTGGGGTTGTAAGCCTCTTGAGATCCCTCGAGAGGTAAAACCTGTTGTAAGGTTGCAAAACCCACGCATCAAGTTTTTGGCGCCGCTGCCGGGGAATAGTTATTGTTTAGGTTGAATCTTTATTTCTATTAGGTCTACTCACTAGATTCCTTTCTAGTGAGATTTTTGTTTTATTTTTTTAGGTTTTCTTTAGTCTATCTATTTTCTTCGTGTCTTTGTTCGTAACCATACCATCCGACATCATGGAAGATGGTAATATCCTTAACCCACACAACCCACCACCACAACAACCACAACCACCTCCTAGAGCCCGTACTTTAGGAGAGTATTCCCGTCCTAGCCACCATGGCTATCGAAACACCATTGAGCTCACTCAAGGAGCCAATATCACACCCTTGCGATCCGACACCATCCGGTTGGTGCAAAGCGGATGCGCATTCCATGGACTTCGTTCTGAAGATCCTAATCAACATCTCAAGGACTTTCTTAAAATCGTTGATTCTATAGACCTTGATGTTGCCACTCGAGAGACGACCCGATTGCGTCTCTTTCAATTCTCTTTGCGGGACCAAGCTAGTCAGTGGCTAGAACGTCAACCCGCAGGATCCATCACCTCATGGGATGATCTCACCACTCGTTTCCTTGCTCAGTTTTTCCCACCGGGAAGAACTACCAAGCTAAGGAATGATATCTTGATGTTCCAACAACGTCAAGGCGAAACTCTCTACGAGGCATGGACTCGATTCAAGGACTTACTCCAAAAAGTCCCTCACCATGGCATAGAACTTTGGCTCCAAGTCCAAATCTTCTATGACCATATCAATCTCCCCACGAGGCAAACCATTGACCAATCGGCCGGTGGCAAGCTACGTGATCTAAGTGCGGAACAATCATGGGCTCTCCTAGAGGATCTTGCTCTTTATGACAACGAAAGTTGGAGTGATCCCCGTGATTTGAACAAAACGGTCAAGGCAATATCTTTGCCTTCTAACAATTCAAGCACTTCTGACCGTAGGATCATAGAACTTGAAGACCAAGTCAAGTTTCTCATGAAATCCTACGAGGCTCCTAAACCTTCAAGCCAAGTGAACAAAATCACTTCTTCATGTGAATTATGTAGTGGTCCCCACGACACTCGTGATTGCATGGAACTCCCCGAACAAGCTTTTGTGGACTACGCATCCTCGCGTACCGACGGAGCGGGAGACAAGTGGTACACTTTCAAACCCGAGCCAAACCTTTATGGTGATTCATACAACCCCTCATGGAAAAATCACCCGAACCTTAGGTGGAAACAAAACCAAAACTCTCAACAAACCAATTCTTCCAACCCACCTAATCGTTTCCAATCAAGCGGTTCCAACTCGAACCGTACTTTCAACAACAATCCTTCCGGCAATGGTAGTACCAATAACTTTGAAGGATTGATGTCTCAATTTATGGCATCTCAAGAAGCTCGGATAGCTAGATTCGAATCCGAATTCAATCAACAACAAACAGAGATGACCAACAAAATCGACAATTTGTTGAAAGCCCTCAATAACCAAGTACTATCACCTCCACATAAGGACGCTAGGAACACAAATAGCGGACCCCAAATAAAAGACCCCTCTTCATCCAAACACGTCCACTTTGTCAACATTGTCACTATTAAACCAATTGATAGGAATGAGGATAATAGTGAACCTAAGGATGAGGATAAGAAAGTCGAGGTTGATAAGGAAGGTAGGAAAAGTGAAGTAGAGGAAGTAGATAATGATGAGGACTACTTCAATAGGCTACCCACTAAGGAAGAGCGCGCATATCATAAGGACTTATTCGATGACCTCGAGACACCATACTTCCTAGGTAGACCAATCATTGAAATAGGCGACCCTTCTAATCTCAACATACCATGCAACATCGGACATCTACATGTGTGGAAAGCTTACATCGACCTTAGATCACCCATAAACATCATGACTAGAGCCCACTATAACTTGATAATGAAGAATCAACTTGGGTATAGGATGTTCCCTGACAAGGGTTGGATGAGTAACTTCACGGGAAGAGTTAAGGGATTACCGGTTTATGTAGGAAACTTCACCTATGTCACCGATTTTTTAATTGTAGAAGATATCCGCCCAATAGTCGATGCATCCTTGACTCAAGTGGTTTTTGGAAAACCATTTGTTGAGGTCTCTAGAATGACTTATGAACCCTCCTTAGGGATAGTTAGATTTAAGGATGAGACCGATGAAGTAAGCTACCAAATGCCATACAAGATAGAACAATTCCAACACTTGTCAAATGTTGAGAAGGAGCTCAAGCAAGCGGTCTACTATAGGAATGATGAGGATAGAAGTAAAGGAGTAGACTATGTTATGGAAAGGATATTCGGTTTCTACAAGAATTGTTTGAAATTAGGACCGGAATATAAAACCGGGAAGGAGAATGGCCTAGGAACCGTAACCGATGATGGAATCACGTAATGTACGTGACTTTGAGTCTAGCTACAAGACTCGTTAATAAAGAAAAGCGCTTCTTGGGAGGCAACCCAAGCTTTATTTGTTTTATTTGCTTTGTGTGTTTATTTATTTGTTTGTTTGATTTTATTTTCCGTATGTATGTTTAATTTTTATTCTTATTGATTCATGTTCAAAAGAAAATTGTGAAAATGCTTTATTTTGTTTTTAACTTCGTCTTAACTACATATAAAGGTATTTTGCAAAAGTTAAGTGTAAGGGAAATCTAAATCGGTTTATTAGAACACAAATGAACATGAATCGTAATAATAATAAATTAACATACATATTAGTATTCGTTTGAGTCAAATGCTTGTATCGAGTCATAATGATGTTTTGCAGGATTTCCAGGAAGTAAGGTAAAGGTTTTTCCAGAAATTTTCCGGAAACTTAAAATAAAATTTTTTTGTCAGGTCATTTCTGACGGCGTCAGGGGTTATAACCTGACGGCGTCAGATTTAATTTCCAGAAATTTTTGAAAGTTTTGTTTTCATAGAAAAGTTTTTATTTAAATCTCCAACTTATAATCTCCAGGAATCTGCAAAATTATCATTCCACAAGCATTATATCCTTATATATAGATTTTTCCCGCCGATGTTATGCAGGTTTTCGTGTTTGTTTTCTCAGGTTCAACAGGTTATTTTGGACAAGGAGATGTTTATGGAATCAAGCTTATGGCGATGCATTAGTCATGGAGCTTCTACATTACCTTGGAGGAAGATTTAACCGTGTAATTTCACTATCCACCGAGCGAATCAGGGGAGTATTTGATTTCATTCTTTTATTTTTTTCTTTTACATCTTGTTATTTGAACATTGGGGACAATGTTCATCTTAAGTGTAAGGGGAGGGTAAAAGTACGATTTTAGAGAATGCCATTGCGCTTGATTTCTGTTTGTTTAATGGTAGATGTGTAATAAAACTGAGATAAATACCTGTTAGGGCAATTTTAGTGCCAAATTTAAAATTTTTTACAACATATAGGAGTGAAACTTTGATCTTAATGAGCGTCTCATGGATAGGAAGTATATGACTAGCACAAAAACCGTACCACTAAAAAATTTTCCACCCCAAATATGTGAGGTTCGCCCCTAGAATTGGTAGGAAAAGCATTTATGCTATGATGTGTGTACCGGTAGCACTTAGATTCTAGAACTTGCGTTAGGACCATTCCAAGGCCACAAGTGAGACTACACTCGTGTAGTTAGATTTACTACATGATAAGAGGCATTAGGATTAACCCATTGTTTTACACCTGTGTTTTTGTTATAATTACTTTGGCTACATTGGTCAAGTAATTCTCCCACACCCTTTGCGTTGTACTCATTTTTAGTACACGATACCCCTAGTACACCCCTCAGAGCCTATCTTTTCGTTTCGACCTTTAAGCATCTTACTTAAAGGAAGAATTTGTTACACCCCACTAAAATGTACACCCAAATCGCCTTAGCCTACCTTGTATGCACTCATTTCTAGTGCATTATTGTGACAACATTTGTTTAAACCCAAGTTAATTATCTAGTTGATTACATGGTTGCTAAGTCGAGTCATATCCTTGTACATATTGTTTTGGGACGATTGGGACTCATGGGTAAAGTACTAATGTAATGGAGTAATGGGGAAGAACATCATTTATTACCCCCATATGTGCTAAATATTTTAAAAGTACCCCAAGTTTTTCAATTATCTTAATTCGAGTCATTAGATTAGTATTTGTAAAGTTATGTAAAAGTTCAAGTGTAAGGGGAATGCAATGCCCCTATGATGTATTATTTTGGATGGTAGGGTAATAGTGTATGCAAAAAAAAAAAAAAAAAAAAAAAAAAAAAAAAAAAAAAAAAAAAAATTCATGAAAAACACAAAAAAATGAGAAAAAGAAAAATAGAAAAAAAACATACGGACTACCATCCCGTTTTATTTTATGTTTGTTTTATGTTTTTGTTATTTTGTTATTTCGTTTCTAGCTTAAGATCGAGTCTAGTCTTGGCTTAGCAACATTGTATAGTACATGTAATTAATCAAGATCTTTAACTCGCCACCAGTAAAATATCCTTTATCCAACCAACCCGTGTTTTCCTTTTCCCTACACCTAACATTATAACCCATTTAAAAGCCCTCTTTGATAGTTTATCTTAGGTGCTTACGCCTAGTGGAGGAGGTTTTCGATCCTTTCCCAAGCCTATGGTAATCTATTTGCTATGACAGGTAGTGAGAGATATTTTCCGTTTTCATTTATGAGATTTATTTTGATGACACTTGAGAGATGTGAGTATCTAAAACACTACTTGTGAGGTGCTAGTATGTAATCTCCGTGCTTATTATGATTGAAGTGGAACGATTATTTGTTGTAATTACTTTTATGTTAGCATTAAATGACCCCTAACTTGTATTTTGATTAGAATAAAAGCGCATTTGCTTGAGGACAAGCAAATCTCAAGTGTAAGGGTATTTGATGAGGCGAAAAGTGTACCGCTTTTAAGGGGTCATTTAAGCCCGAAATCGTATTTATTTGATCAAATATCGCCCTAAATCGTTCCTTTTGTCATTTTAGGTACTTTTGAGGAGAAATCTGGAAAAGGAGGCATTTTGGACGTTTTTGGAGCATCAAAGTGAAGAAAACGGCAAAGTCTCAAAATTGTGCTGAAAGTTACCTTTGACGGCGTCAACATTAACTCCAGACGGCGTCATGCCTTGGCAAGAAAAGTGGGATGTGAAATTTACTCATGACGGGCCAGTGAGTTAGCATGAGAATTCTGACGGCGTCACGCTTTAACTAAATCAAGGGCGTCACGGCTTAATTCATAAGGGGACGGCGTCACGTTCAAGAGGTGAGGGCGTCAAGCCTTGATAGGCCAGAGCGGATTTTGGAGAATTAAAGAGGGACGGCGTCAAGATGGTCATCCGAGAACCCTAAAAGCGGCGAGGTGACGGCGTCACAATCCATAAGGTGACGCCGTCAGATGCAAAAGTCTATATATAGTTTTCTAATTTTTTGTCATTAAGGAGAGCTTAGTGTGTGGAATTTTGGGATAAAACCCTAGGACGATTTTAGCTCCTTTTTCAGGGCTTCTTGCCTTGAGATCTTCCATGTTTCATTGAAAGATAAGTTATCAATTAATCATTCAATATGTCTATGTGTTGTTTGATTCTATCTTATGCTTGTCTTTTGTTTAACATGTTAGGCTAAAATTATCTTGTGTTTGCTTAGATCTAATGAAACCTAGCTATTGATTATTGGTTGTTAGTGTGTTGTTAGTTGTATTGGATGATTGTTTATCTATGTTAGGCTTAAGAAAACTGGCTAACTTCCTATTCGGTAACTTGCTTGAACGTCTTAAGAAACATGAACCAAACGCGTACTAAAGGTTTTTATGGTTGTATTTAATGCACAAGCGAATTCTAGTGATCCCATGTTAGGAGCTTCCTAGCCGGCTCGACATAGGAGTGAAGTAGGAGCTTGTAGAGTTTGGGGAAGTAAGTACGCCACCCCACGAATGGTATTAAGGAATACACCCGTCATCCACGCGACTAATACACACTAATTAACCGGTAAAAGATAGCTAGGGAGTAAGGAAATCTAAGTAAACACATTTCTCTACACATAAGTTTCTCACCACTTTTCATTTTTGTTATTTTATTTTATTGCATTGGTAGTAATTTGGGTTAGTTGACTAGCAACTAATTCCGCCCACTCCTTCAAACCCGAGATTTTACTTGCTTTCATAAAAAACTATAAAAACATAAAAAGAATCTTCCTCGACCCTTAGACCTAATTAGAGTAGCCTTTCACACCTAACGAACACTATTCCCTGTGGAGAACGATCAATCCCCCGTACTTACCACTACACTATACTACATCGGTCAGGTACACTGCCTGGTGGGGTTGTAAGCCTCTTGAGATCCCTCGAGAGGTAAAACCTGTTGTAAGGTTGCAAAACCCACGCATCAGTTTGCTACTGCGATTTTCATTACAATGTCTATATGAGTTATACATCGTTCGCTTTAGTAATTATGTTTTTTTTTTTGTTTTTGTGTCTGCTTTAGTTACTCACATTTGGTGATCTTATCAACAGATTACCAATAAAAGTTTGATGTGCCATTTTTTATATTTTATATTTTGTTTTATGTGTTTTAGAAATGGTCGAAAGGAACAAAATTTTAGTGATGTCAATGGGTATTAAGGTGTTGTTTCACATAAGGAGTAATTTATTTAATGGTTATTGGGTTATTTTTTGCATTCTCAATGATGCTTAGGTCAAAAATCAAAACAGCCGAATATTTGATTAGTTGGTATGATTCATATACCAAGCTACTGAACTGTAACACCTCCAAATTATCGCAGCGGAACGATAGTGTCAAGAGGGCATTACTTCATAATATAGAACAAGGTATAGAAAACGACCTCTAAATGAAACGTTTTGAAATGTTACCATTCGAATTATTTAAATCAGAGTTAAAACAAGAAATCCAATGTATAAGGTTACATAGATGTTTTTAAGATGTATCGAATGGTAAAAATAAATGTATGAGTCTCCAAGTATGCAATTGACTCTAGTATCCATGCATCCACTATCGCCTTATTAACCTGAGATAAACATGCTAAAAAGTGTCAACCAACGGTTGGTGAGTTCATAGAGTTTAGTTTAATCGTAAAGCATTTGAATAAAGATTTCACAGCAAAGGCATTGTAAATCCACTCAGTCCCAAGCCCCGCCCATACAAGACTTGCAACCTGTGTGTTTACAACCCACTGCTAACATAGTATGTTAATCATGTATCATCCAAATAAATGGCCTTCCGACATCGCAATGTTAGGCTGTACCCAAATTAACGGTCTTCCAACATCTTAATGTTAGGTTGTACCCAAATAAATGGTCTTCCGACATAGCAATGTCAGGATGTATGTTTGTATCAAGTTTAGTCACAGTTGTCAATGAAATCAAGAATAGTGAAATCATGTTTGACGAAATCAAGTTTTGTATACAAGTATTTATGTAAATACAAATAGTGTATGTAAATCAAGCGAGTAAAGTATTTCTAAGCATGTATCTCCCCCAAGTAGTTTAAAATGAATATTAAAGAATCAGAGTGGGGCTATGACTCACCTTAGCTGTAAAGGTCAAAGTGATGCTGTGTCAAATGTAACCCAGGAACGGCTCCAACACACGACCTGAATAATAGTGAAGTCTGAGATTTCGATGGTTTAAGATTGACTGGACGTGAATAATGATTGTAAAAGAATATCGGATAACGAATTGGATTGTGATGAGAATGAATGATATGCTTAAAATGCTTAAAGTTCAAAAATAATATTATATATAATATTATCATGTTTTTATGTTTATTTGAATCAGTAATAATCGTCTCTTCAAAAGTTGGTGGATGATAAGTTATGTTTATTCGTTAAAAGTTACGTTATATAAACATATATAAACGTATCGTTATTTAAATGAATTGTATGATATGTAAAAATGACCTTTTATGATCAAAATGGATAAAATACATAATGGAATTACATATAGAATAAAGATACTGAATGGTCCCTGAAGTTATATGAAATTTACCTTTTTAACCCTAACGGTGAAACATTTGCACCGTTAGTCCCTGGTTAGGTTTTAATTACATTATTAGTCCAAAATGTTTCAATATTACATTTTATGGTCTCTAGTTACTGGATATTCAATTCCTACCCTTAAGTTACTAATTTGGCAGTTTAGTACACATTTATCCAAAAGTTACAACTTTAACCCAAATAGTAAATATGTTTTGCATTTTTAGTCCCAAATTCACAAAACTTATATAATAAAATTTCTGAAAGTTTTATCAGTCTTAAATAGCTTATTTGAGTTTGTAAAAACTGCTTTTTATATAAAAGAGCTTATTTTCAGATTATTGGGCTTTTAATCGAATTAAACAAGGCCCAATAACGATATATGATCCATTGGTTTCAAGGGAGTTTGGGCTTAGTCTTGGGCTTATTTTAATGTTCTAAAAACATTCTCAAACTGCTTATAGCTCAGTTTATTCGAATGTGCTTATTGGGCTTTTAAGCCCACTCGACACAATTGTTAAGTTTAAAAACTGGCTCGATGGTGCTTAAGTTTGAGGTTTAAAAAGGTGTCGTATGAGCTTATCAAGGAGACTTTTTTGTTACAACTTATTAGGTGTGCTTATGGACAATCAAGTCGAGTAATTTAATTGATAGGTTATATGGATAAAAATGAATTAATGAGCCCTTTTCTAGTCGAATGAACAAGAGTCTAAAAATAATTAAATGGCTTATATATCATTCGATGTGTGATACAAGTTCAAAATAGGTCTCGATAAGTGTTCATATGATGATATAAGTGTCGAATGATGATTACTCTTGATTTTTAGCCATCCAAAATATTAGGAGGTCATATTTAAATGAAGATTAATTAACTTGAACATGAAATAAATAAAAGAAAGCTTGAACGAATTGTATGCAATAAGTAAAATGCATGAATGATAAAAATCATGAGTAAGTATGAAACATGAACTCGAATGGCTTACCACACCAAGAATGGTGGTGATATCACGTCGAGATAGACTAGAGATCGATGGTTTTAGTATTTATTCGATAGAACCAACACCAAAGAATTGAGATCAACACTTTATGTTGGGTAAATGAGTTCGAATGACTAGAAAATGGTCTTCTTCCTTGGATGATCTCGGCAGTAGCAACTTAGGAAGGAATATGTGTATGGAATGTATTTGAAAATAGAATGAGTGTGTCTGAACTAGTTACGAGTATGTATGCTTGTATATACAAGTTTATTGTTTTAAACTCACCAAGTTGGGATTGCATTAATGTCGAATGGAGGGATAAGGAGACATAGGGAATAAAACTAGCTAGTGAACTTGAGTATTAGTCAAGTGGATGTGGGTATATCTCGGTTAGAAGTCGAATGGTGTGTATATATATTAGTTCGACCTACAAAAGGTCCTAATGACATTTAAACGTGACCAAATAGAATAAGAAAGGTGAGATAAGGAGTTTAGAACTCATGTGATTCGGTTAAAAGCAAAAACGCTTAGGAGAAATATAGTTTTGGGTCGAATTGGTTAAGTTTTGAATGAGTTGTGCATGTGTCGAATGTGGCCATATCGAGTTAGCTTTAGGGCTCGTTTAAAGATTAAATGTTCGAACCAATCAACGAGACTTGTCATACTTGGATCTTGGGAATAAGGAGATTCGAACCATGTAACATAAAGAGTAGATTGTATGTCAAAATTTAGAATAAAAGGGATCAAGTATAAGTACCTTGGGTCGATTAGTAATAGGAAGAAAAATGAAATTTGGGCCTGAATTTAGTTATGGTCATGAATAGTAACAGGCTTGGGATAAAGTTGGGCCGAGAAATGTGAATTTGTGATCCGTTTGGTGTTTACTTATGAAATGGATTATCGTGGTGCACGTGTGAGCTCGTTCCAAAGTATCGTGTATCACGTAACAACGTGTTTGAATGGAATTGTAATAAACAAAATTTTCAAATTTTGCTCGAAAAATGGTTAAGTGAACGGTAACGATGTGTTAGTACTTGATTAACGTTCACTAATGACTAGGGAATTCTACGGGTTGTTACATGAACTGTGTTGAAAAATGGTATAGCAAGTGTAAACGTTGAGTTGGATGAATTGGATCGAGCCAGCTATGTTAGTCATGAAGTTTAATGTTTAGGTTTGTGAATTATGTAATTGACTATTCCAAAAGAAGTGTGATTTCCTAGCATGATATCATACTTAAAGTATACTATAGTAGGATTTATGAGAAGTAAATCACATTGTATCGTAATATAGCACTTGAAATTGTAGTAGACCAAGACTAATTGACTAAATGTAATATCGAAACAACCAAAATTCTGGAAAAAAATGGAAGATAATGAGAACGCAAGAACTATACTTGCAGCTGACAAAAAGATACGCTATCAATCCTATCATGGTTATTGGTTAATAAATTTGTACACTTCAAAAACAAAAGTTAATTTACGTAGTTAGTTAATATTACAAATAAAAATAAAAAATGAACTTTTGGAAATCATTATAATCAGTGAAACTAGGCAGATTAAATATGGGCTGACAACTTTCCAACTCAAACAATTAGAGCCTAAGGATTCGGGGCTTACATTAATATATATATTTTTTCTCATCTGCGCCTCCACCTCCTTTCTTTCTTGTAACACAGCCACCAACAAAAAATTCTATTTCATTTCAATCCTCACGAAGTAACACCAAATCACAAATATATTAACCTATGATATTTTGTCTTGTTACAACCGAACCATACATTATTAGTGATTTCTTTCTTGAACCATTCAACATAAACTAATGTAAAGAAATCAAGATCTCAGTTTGGTTTTATTTCGTATCTCTTATGAGATTTAAAGAACTTTAAATCATGAAAAACCCACTTGATTGTACAAAAAGATGCACTACCAGGCCTTAGATGGTGATCAAAGGAATTATGGGGTGTTGAGGTTGTGCCAAGCTTGTTCTTAACCTGAAATAAGAAATACTAAAACACTACATTAAGTGATTGCGCAGGGGTTGGACCCTGCGAACCACCTCCGGCGTGCGAGTGAGTATGTGTTATGTTTAAGTAGGTTGTAAATGATGAGAGTGAAGTTAACTTACATTGTTCTTGCCCGGCTAAGCTATTTATAGGAAAGAAATAGGCTTTAGTGGGCGGTTGCACTTGTTTCGGAGATCATGGGGGCGTCCCATGATTTATGGTAACCGCTAGGGCTTTGTAGCCCACGATCTCTTCCTTGGCGGGAAAGCCTAAGGTAAGAGGGAACGTGGGTATGACCAGGTCAAGAGGGTTCTCCGTTGTAGTCCCTTCGAGAGGGATACCCCGAAAGGCTTAGGGCTTCGATTGGCGGGTTCCCACATGGTAACCACTTCGTAGACGAATGGTTTTACGCCAATGAAACGTGTTAGGAGGTTAACCTGGGCCTCCAAAGAGAGGGCTTCGCACAGGCTCGAAGGGGAGTCCTTCGACCCGTTAGGAGGGTACATCATCAAGCCCCCCAGTCGAAAGTGATATATACGCATGAGTTTATATTGCATTCGACTAAAAAAATCAACATGCCTTATACTCCTTGTGCTATACTTTCGTACAAAAAGAAAATAAATGTTCAACTAACCACGCATTTAATGTGGTTTAATCATTATCGCTCCACTTGCTCCTTAGACTCAAACGGCTATTAAATCGGTATTAGCAAACATTATTTCAAAATTTAATCGCCCGTTTGAAATCCGCAAGATCTTCAGAGTTAGGTGTACACGTGTGCGCTTGGGATTAAAACCGTCTGAGTGTATAAACCCAAAATAGTTAAACCCTAGCTCCTTTTACCTTCGCCCAAAATACACACATTACTCTGCAATCCTGTGCCTCCGTTGAAACGAAAAGGTAAAATTTCTATCACCCTTCTTTCATCTTTTATTCTTTTAAAATGAGCATGGCCGCTAAGAGAATAATTAGGCAACAGACCTGCACCTTGTCAAAACATGCATTATCTGAGTTTCTGCGCGATTACCCTATACCCTCGGAGTACAAAATCATGCTCCCTAGTAAGAAACAAAATATTTTCGATGCTCCAGAAGGGTTTGTGGGCTTGTATGTGCATGCATTTACTCAATCAAACCTTAGGATTCCTATTCATCCTCTAATTTTGGAGTTTTTGCAATACTACAAAATGCACATCTCCAGGCTTAATCCATTTGGGTTAGCCAAGTTAACCACCTATATCGTAATGTGCAAGGCATACGGTTTTGAGCCTACACTGACTGTGCTTAGAGGCTTTGTAAATCTATATCCTGGTGAGGACTGGATAACCATTGCTAAAAGAGGTGAGTATGATGTGCCCATTCTAGTGATGAAACCCTTTTCGAATATTAGGAATTGGAAAGGGCAGTTTTTCTATATTGAAAATACAATCATACCGTCTGAGTATCCAGCCCTGTTAGATGAAGCCTACATGTTTGATGAGAAAAGATTCAATGACCCTTTGCCATATGAGATAAGAAGTGATCCTTTGTACCAACGTCTTGCACGCCATCCTGCTGATGTCCAGACGTTCCCCGAACCCATTTTATTCATGGTGGGTATTGCTGACCGTTGGGAAGGGTCTCCATTACAGCCTAAAATTTTTTGTGAAGGAGAAAATATGTGCATTTCCTATTTAAATAAAATAAATAACTTATCTGCTGATATTCATCTCTTTTTTCTCTTGTTGATGCAGAAATGGCTTTCAGGAACTTCGTTGTCGCAGGTGGTGCAAAGAAGTGATGGAGAACTTTGAGAAGAATCCTATTGTTCAAGACATGCGAGCCAAGATTGACAGACTCGAAGGGCAATTGAGGGAATCTCGCGCAAAATGTGATAGGTTGAAAGGTGAGGAGGCTAGGGTATCCATTTATAGGGCACAAATCACAATGCTTGAATCCAAATGTACAAGTCTGGAAACCGAAAGGTCTAGGTTGGTTGAGCAGAAGGTCGAGCTTTGCGAGGAGATCGATAATCTTAAATTCCAGTGTGAAAAATTGAAGAAAGACCAAGCTGATGTAGTTTCGAAGGTTGTTCCTCATGTGGCAATGGAATTGTATCGTAGTGATGAGGTGGGGGAAGTTATTGGAAGACTAGTCAACGCAGCCATCTTTTATGGTACCTGCACCGCTTTGGAAGAAATTGCCCTGACCAAGAAACCTGTGGTTTTGTCGGAGGTACCCTACTACCACCCGAATTTTGAGAAAGAGTATAATGATGTTGGTACTTCATTCGCTTCAGCAAAGTACTCCTTCCTTTCAGAGGTAACCAAGGATCCCCTAGCACCTCTAGAAGATCTCCTTTCAAAAAAGCCTTGAAAAATTCAGCCTCCGTCTTCCCCCAGGAACACTTCCTCTGTCAACCCTCTACCCACACCACGCTAGAGAGATTTCCCGTTCACAACGGATGTTTGAAGACTGTCATGTTGGCAGGGATTTGACCCCACGGGTGGTATGTACCCTTTCGACAATGTCACATCGTGCTTAATAATTTGAACAATATATCTATGCCTCTGCACGGGCTTCGACCCGTGCATTAAATAATTGTTTGTTTTGTTTTGGCTATGACCATATTTGGCCTTGTTAATGCCAATTAGGGACAATATCCCGTTTTGAATGCTATGTTTTTCTTCTCTTACACTTATAATAGACGTACACATACAACCTAAGGCTATTATCTTATTGTGTGTATTTTGAACCAAGATTTTAAGCAATCGTATAATTTGACTGCGACAGAGGGTCGCGACCCACTCCGTCTTTATCCTTAAGATACGAAGGGCTTATAATACCCTAAGACTTTTTAGGAGAAGTTAATGTGAATTGCAATGGATGGTATTTGAATACAAGACATTTGCCTTGCTACATCCTTCGACATTGAAACTTGTAAAGTACTTGGCTGATCAAATCTTTGTTGTAGAGAAACAAAACAAGAGATTTGAGGGAAATGCGTTATATCATTAATTGGGTAAGGAGGATTACATCATTTTAAGAAATGAATACTAGGACACCTACCATTAATGCTTCTTTCCCCAAGTAAGAAGAATGCGTTACATGAAATTGTAAAAACAGACTGAGTGCTTTTAAAAGTAGTAAGTCTTATATGTAAAACTTACGAAGATTGGTACCATTCCAAGTCCTATCCATGACCTCTCCCTTCGTAGTTGCAAGCTTGTAGGCTCCATTGTCGTAGGCTTCGGATATCACGTAGGGTCCTTCCCATGTGGGCCCTAGCTTTCCTTTGTATTCAGCCTTGCTCGCACTATTTAACCGAAGGACATATTCACCTGGCTTAAATGTGGAAGGTCGAACTCGGTTGTTGTAGTACTTTTCCATCTTTTGTTTGTAGATAACCTCCCTGATCGAAGCTATTTCTCTTCTTTCTTCTAGAAGATCAAGATTCTCACGAAGCCTTTCGGCATTTGTTTTTTCTTCAAAGTTCACAATGCGTTCTTTTTCTATGCTGATTTCGGAGGGTATGACAGCCTCCGTTCCATAAGCAAGGCTAAAAGGAGTTTCCCCTTGGCTTGACTTGGGGTGTGTCCTATGTGCCCACAGAACTTGGGGTAGTTCGTCTACCCACCCATGATGGCTTCGTCCTAATCTCTTCTCGATACCGTCAATGATGTCCCTGTTGGTGACTTCAACTTGTCCGTTGCCCTGAGGATGGTATACGGAAGTAAATGATTGTTTGATTTTTAGGCCTTCGCAAAAGGTTGGGAATACCCCTTCGGCGAATTGCTTCCCGTTATCAGAGATGATAATGTGAGGAACACCAAATTGACAAATTATGTGCTCCCATACAAACTTTTCCATGTGCCTCCCCGTTACTGATGCCAAAGGCTTTGCTTCAACCCATTTGGTGAAGTAATCGATTGCTACGACCAAGAATTTTACTCCTCCTGGAGCTACTGGTAGAGGTCCGACTATATCAATTCCCCATTGACAGAAGGGCCATGCTGAAGTAACTGAGGTCATGTCTTGCTTAGGCATTATTGGAACTTTCGAGTGGATCTGACATGCTTCACACTTTTGTATTATTTCTATTGCGTCCCTGTGCATGGACGGCCAATAATATCCGAGCTTCATTACTTTCGAGACAACGGAATGAGGGCCTGCGTGCAAACTGCAGGATCCTTCATGTACCTCATGAATGATGTTCGAGGCTTGCGTTGGTCCCACGCAGCGAAGCTATGGAGACAGGAAGGATCTTCTGTAGAGATTATCCCAAATAAGTCTATATTGGGGAGCCTTGACTCTGACCTTTCGGGCTAGCTTTGGGTCTTCAGGAAGAATACCACTGATCAAGTCACTAGTACAAAAATGAGATTTAGTCACACATGCTGTTTTTCGAACAGCCACACAGTCGCCTTTTTATGTGACTAAATGTATCAGAATAAAAAAAACAGCCACACTTGATCCGACTTGTGTGACCATTTCGGAATTACATCCGAGGCTACAGCCACACATTTGAATATTTTCGTGACTATACGTATCTGGTAAAAAAAATTTTGATTTTTTAGTCACTTATAATTTGGGACGTGTGACGGATACAAATAAGGTTGAAACATTAGTCACACTATATATATACATATGTGACAAATATATGTCACGCAATTGAAAAGTGTGACCAAAATCCATATATGGTCACACGAAGTAATTGTGTATGTGGCTAAATCATATGCTCAAGTTTGTCACACATTATTTAAGCGTGACTGCTAGTTTTTGTTGAAAATTTAGCCACATATGAATTTGAAATGTGTGACAACTGAAAAGTAAGTTTGAAGCATAGTCACGATATGCATTTAAAAGTGACAAATATATGTCACACACTTGAACAGTGTGACCAAATGTCATATATGGTCACACTAAACCATAGGTATACATGATTAAGTGTGACCATAATTCGATACAAATGGTCACGTAAGTTAATATGTGTGTCTAAAGTTAAGTGTGTGTTTGCCTGCCTATTCCTAATGTGTATGGTCACACTTAATTGTAGCACAATCATGTGACTATAGGCTATACAATAGTCACACCATACCACAAATGTGCATCTAAATTATGTTTATGGCCACATTATAAGGGTATTATATGTGACCAATACATTGAAAATAGTCACACTATGAAATATTCATGTGACTAATATGTATAGCAAAATGTGAACTCAGTTATCATTAACCTTGATATTAGTCACATTGAGTGTTTGTGTGACTAAATTCAAGATGTTACATATGGTCACATGAAGTATTTATTTAGGTGTCTAAATCATAGAGTCATATTTTGAGTTCAGATTGTTAGTCATGACTCTTCATTTAATTTCCCCCATTACAATGCTGGGATTTTATAGTCTATCTAGTTTAATGCAGTAGAATGTAAGTATGTTACTTGCCCCTAGGAACCAGATTACTTGACTTTCTAAAGTCAATTTTCAACTTTATAATGAAGTAACATGTTACTAAAGTGCCTGCAAGTGCATATACATGATAAATGGAAACTGCAAATACAATAAAGCTTGACTGCAAGTGGACATATAACAGTGAAAACCGCAAAATTTTTCATTGCCATTGAAAAGCTTGACTTTTTTGAGTCAAAATCCATTACAACAGGCTAAATTACAGGAACAACTATTTAATACTAAAACAGATATTCATCTAACATTACTAACTTTACAATACCAGCTGTAACCTTGCACTTAGCCTTGAGCAGCAGTCTTAACTTCAACCAGCAGGGTTAACTATTACACTAGCAGTCTTAATGCAGCATGACATGCTTCACTTGGATTTTCGTATAACAATACCTTCAATGTCGGTTCGATAGTAGTCACTTCGTGATTCCTTGCCCAAGTCTTCTTTATATACACGTGGCAATATTTTTTCATCTTGCTCGTGAATGACTGTACTAAACTCCTCATCGACTTCGTCATATGTATCTTTGTAATTCTTGGTAGGTGTTTTAAAGACAATGGACAAATTTTTATGTACCTGGTCTTTCACATAAAACACTTGTGTTGCTTGTGACGCTAATATGAACGGATCATCCTTGTGGCCGAAAGTATTCAGGTCTACCAACGTATAACCAAGAGTATCACGTTTGACCCCATGAGTTTTGCGATTAACCCAATCACATTTGAAAAGAGGAATGTGCCTGAAACGGTAATCTAGTACCCATATCTCTTGTAAAACCCCATAATAAGATGTTTTTTTTATGGTTTCAACTTCTTTTTTGGATATGTGCACATCTACTGACTCAACACTAACCCCACTGTTCTGGTAAACTATGCCATCATTACTTTTCGTACGAAATGTATACCCATTGATGTTATACGCCTCGTATTTCACTACGCTGGCGCGTGGTCCAAATGATATCCACCTCACAGTTTCTGATACACTGTCATTGGATATCGCTAACTCTCTCTCAACCTGAATTTCATTACAAGTATATATTACCTTTAAATTGCAGGAACAACAAACAAACAATTAAAGAATAGGAGTGTTTGGGATAATGAAATGGTGTGCTGGTCGACCTCTATCTAATGTCATATACAGGAGGGACCATTATGATGATAGCAACAAACAAACAATTATAAACAACATACAAGTAATTACCTCTTCGAGTAACCACTTAGCAAAAGATTTACTGTGCTCATTCTCCAGCAATGCAATTTTTTTACCCGGGTTTCTTCTTTTCAAAACTTCCTTGTGTCGCCTGAAACAAATAAATGTCTTTGATTATTATATTTGATAGAACATTTTAAGCAACGAAATCGACATGTGTTAGTGATACTTACTCGATATACGGTTGAATTTCATCTGTATTTTTTATTACATACAAATGTGCTTTCTGAAAGGATTCTCTGGAAACTTCACTAGGTTTGCCGGCCGACAATGGCTTTCTGTCCTCATCTTCATTGGTTACATGTTTATCAGCTGGGATACCAATAGTTTTCATGGTTTTATGATATTCGCTAAAAAACTCTATTGTTTCTTCCGCGATAGTCTCCTCGGCAATGCATCCCTCTGGTCTATTTCTGTTTCGCACATGTCCTTTAATAACCTTCATACATCTTTCGAAGGGATACATCCACCGAAAGCATATAGGACCACATAATTTTACCTCCCTAGTTAGGTGCACAGTCAAGTGTATCATAATATCAAAAAATGACGGAGGAAAGAACTTCTCGAGTAGGCACAGTGTAACAACAAGTTCTTCTTGCATCTTATCTAGTTCTTGCAAGCTGATTTCTTTCCTACATATAGATTTAAAGAAAAAGCAAAACCTGATAATAGCATATCGTGTGGGCGGGTGCATGACTGAACGTATAGCAATGGGTAAAAACTCTTGCATTAGCATGTGATAGGCTGACCAAACTAGAGAAATTTGAACAATAGCCTTGTGGTACCCTGATGTTGCTTAACGTTTCACAAAAGATGTCTTTTTCAGCATTCGTTAATGTGTAACCTGCTGGAGGTAGTGTTGTTTTGTCTGCTTCTTGCCTAGCAAACAACTCTTCTTTTATCCCCAACTCTTCCAGATCCAGTCGAGCATTCATTCCATCTTTTGTCTTTCCAGGAACATTCAGCAAAGTTCCGAGTAGACTCTCACCAACATTCTTTTCTACATGCATGAAGTCAATACAATGCGGAACAGAATGATGCCTCCAATACCTTAGCTTTCGATACCAAATGTTGAATTTCTTCCAATATGCTTCATTTGCTTGCCTTGAACTACCCTATTCTTCTGTTGTTTTCGTTTTCTGCTTTTTAATCTTCCCACCTCTGCCTCTGGTATCTTGATCTTGGTTTTTCGAGTTTTTTCCTTTTCCCCACTTATTTTCAATATGTTGTACCTCGTTGTATATTTGTTCCCCGGTCAATGGATTTGGAGCATGACGTGGTTCTTCTTGTCCATTAAACGCCTTCCTTTGCGTTCTGAACGGATGGTTGTATGGTAGATATCGTCTGTGTCCAGCATAACTTTGCTTGGATGAGGCGGAAAGTCTAACACAGTGTGTATCTTTCCCACATACTACACAACCTTTGAATCCACTGTATGGGCAGCCACATAATGTACCAAGTGCAGGGTAATCATTTATCGTCCATAACACAACGGCGCGCAGATTAAAGTTTTCTTTTTTAGAAGCATCGTATGTATCAACCCCTTCCTCGAATAAGGTTTGCAGATCATCAACCAACGGTTCTAAAAATACATCGATATCATTTCCCGGGTATCCCGATATCAATACCGAAAGCATGATAAACTTTCTTTTCATACACAACCATGGAGGAAGGTTGTATATGACAGATTTATCGGATCTTCAGCAATTTCGGGCCATACACTATGATGCCTATTTCCTGAGTTGACGTCAACCCCATCAGCCAATATTCCTAGCCGTAGATTTCTCGGATCTTCAGCAATTTTGGGGAATTTTTCATCTATGGTACGCCATGCCTGTGAATCTGCGGGGTGACGTAAAACACCATCTGTTATCCTCCTTGTTGCGTGCCATGTTAGATCTTCTGAAATACTTTCTAACTTAAAGAGGCGTTGCAGTCTTGGTATAATTGGAAAGTACCACATTACCTTTGCCGGAATGTTTTCGTACACTTTATGTGTCTTACTATCCACCTTCCATCTTGATGTCCCACAAGTTGGACAAACAGTCAACTCCTTGTTAACCTTCCAGTAAAGAATGCAGTTGTTGCTACATACATGTATCTTTTTGTATCCTGATCCCATCATTCTCACTAGCTTTTTTGCCTTATAAGTTTTTTCAACCATTTCGTTACCAGCAGGTAGCATCTTTTTCAACAATCCTAGTAATTCAGTAAAGAACTTATCAGAAGCTCCATACTTACCTTTCAAGTTGAGTAGTTTAACTATTGCGGACAACTTTGTGAAGTCAGGACATCCTTCGTAAAGTGGCTTCTCCGCGTCTAATAATAGTTGTTGAAACTTGGCAAGGTTATCCTCATCAAAACATTCTTTTGCACCATTAACCATGTTCACTGTTGCTGGGCCATCTGTTGGAATTTCTGGAACAAAATCCATGTCGAAATCCGTGTCGTCAACAAACTCCTCTGTTGTAGCATTAACAGGTATTTGGGCAGTTGTTGCTTGCTCATCATTTTCTCCATGTTTATCCCATTTTGTGTAGCTTTGATTAATCTCGTGGCAGAATAAATGGAACTGCACATCCTCCACTTTATGCTCTATGCGGTTTAAACATGAGATACACGGACATGGCATCTTAAGCTGTTGTTTATTACCTCGTGGGTCGATGTTCATCATCTTCTGCAAGTTGTGTTCTGCATACTTAATAAACGCGTGTACTCCAGCAATATATTGTTTCTTGGTCCTACTAGTTTTCATCCAAGACTTGTCCATGGTATTGTTGAGGTCAAATGGTAACGTATGTATCCTACAAGTCACAAATTAAACCAATATAAGCATCAAATCATTTGTGCATAAGTAAACCAAGTATTTACCACTACTAGTACAAATGGTACTGCTGCTAGTGAAATTTAGTAATGCTAGTATAAAGTTAGTACTGCTAGTACCAGTCACAAATTAAACCAATATAAAATTGTAAATGTTTGATACGTTTGGGCCTAACTCTAATGTGGGATAAAATGTTTATTTTGAAAATATTACAACCATACATTAGTAAAATCTAGTATTAATGGTTTTTGTTGCAAAGTGAAAATTAAAATAATACTCTGTTAGTATAGTATTAATGGTTTTTGTTGCAACCTTGCAACTTGCAACTTGCAAGTAATTATGGGGAAGGCTATTTCATCATTACACACTATTCACATTGCTAGGCTCGATACATCTTCCTTCCTCTAGGTGTTTCTTGATTGTTGTTGTATATAAAGCAACATACCTCTCATAATTTTCATCTCTTCTTAACAAACCAAAATAAAATTTAAAAATTACAAAAAATCTCAAAAATTTTTGTTATCAAAATCATATATGGAAACTAAACTAGTGATTTGTTCTGAATTGGCAACAGTTGCAAACTCAAAGCTTGTGAAAGACATGATGCTAGTTTACTATGAGCGACAGGTTGAAGCTACTTCCAAGGAAGTTCATGATTTGAGGCACAAGGTTTCTGAGAAAAGAATGCTGATAAACAATAGGGATAAGATGATCAAGGAGTTAGAGCTTTTATATGGTTTTGATTATGCTCTTGAAAGCATTGCTGATTTAAGGAGGATGCAAGAGGAGGACATGATGGCATCTGATAGGTTGCTTGTTGATATTGCCCAAAAGCATAAGCGTCTAGGTGATTTGGGCAACTTTATCACGAAGCTTGGATCAATGAACTACTGATGTGGTTGATATGTTAGTTGACTATGTTTATGTCTTTTGTGTTTTGTGGTGTCATGGTTGATGTTGTTGGTAGTCTTTCTGATGTTGTTGTGTTTTGTGGTGTCATCGAATGGTAATGCGATAGATGTATGATATGATGTTAAATATTAATGCAGCTATGTTAATGTCAATATTATTTTGATTTGTAAAGTTACAATGTCAAGTGTTTAGTACTGCCTAGTTCCAAAAATGCATATACTTAAGAAAGTCAAACTTTGTTTATTACACCTAAATGCAGGAAGTTACCTACACATACCAACCAAGCCTTTAATGGCATTTACTTATACATTGAACTATGTGATCCTCTTTAATTTAAATGGCCATTACATAAACACAACATTACACACAACATTACACCATCAAAAACCTGTCAAACACTAAACCTCATCCACAATGACTTCCAAGCCAAATGTTATTGAAATATCCTCTGATTCATCAGGACTAATGTCTCCTAAACCTGATTGGAATTTCCCCTACCCTCCTATAGGTAGCTTTCATAAGAGAATACCACCTAAGGGAAAGGTTGCTGACTCAAGCTCTGACGATTTTAGCTCCTTTAACAGTAGCTTTTTTAATGATAGCTTGGTTTCTAGCTATCATTCAACATCTGAAGATGAAGCTGTCTCAAAAAAAGCCACAATGTCCAAAAACCCTCCTCCAGTTCACACTCTATCAATCCCAGGAAAAAGGGAACAAGTTCTATGCCTACCAAATCAGGCAACTAGGGAAGAAATCCAAGCAAAGAAGAGAAAGGGAAAAGGCCCAATTGAACTCACTAAGGGTAAAGGGAAAAGGACAATTAGCTGAGCTTTACTAGTCTTGATGTTATGATGCTACTGTAATAAGTACTATGTTTTCTCCTTGTATGTAATCAACTATGCAATCAACAATGCATCTATGTATGCAGAATTTTGTTATGTAATAACAGTTGGTTTTTCAAGTTGAAGATTCTATTTTTCATTCATGTTAAACCCAAAATACAACTTTAAAAAACTATATATCCTACAAGTCACAAATTAAACCAATATAAGCATCAAATCATTTCGTAATTATTGCATAAAAAAAATGATTTCCTAATTAAAAAAATTACCTAATTTAGATCTAAATGAACCTCTCTCCGTTGTTGATGGCCGGACCGGCGAGTGGTGGATGGTGAGTGGTGACTGTGATTGGTTACTGGTGAACGGTGGATGGTGAGTGGTGGCTGTGATTGGTGAGAAATGTGCGAAATTTGAAATTTGCTGAAAAAAATATGGGGGTCTTTAATTTTGAAATTTGCTGAAAAAAATATATATGGGTGGGTTTTAAAAAAATATATATGGGTGGGTTTTTTTTAAAAATATGGGGGGCTTTAATTTTGAAATTTGCTGAAAAAAAATGGGGGCTTTTTAAAAATTTTGGGGAGGGAAATACCAAAAAGGAAGCCACAGGTATCGAACCTGTGACCTCCCCTTCACAACACCAACAACTCAACCATCTCCGCCCTTGGGTCTTTTTCGATTATACCTTCTTTTGTATTCCTCTTATAGACTATCTATTTTATTAAAGAAAATTGTTACAAAATCCAAATATCTTCTATACAAAGTTAAACCTGTTAGTACAACGTTAAACCTAGCAACACTAATAGAGACACAAGCAGTAATAACATTATTTCCTTTTTGCTTGTCTGAAGATCTTTCTCAGTAACTCTCTTGCCATTACTGAGTCTTCATCAGTAACTGTCAGCTTAGCATCTAACATAACAAATAAGTTAGCTGCCCTTAATGGATAATCTTTTTCTATCAGCATTTAGACATCCACTCCATTCTTTGTAGATACATGGTGAACACCACATGTATCATACAGTCTCCATTTTGTACTCAACTCATGAGCTAGAAAATTCCATAAGATATCGTTTGGATCAGGTTCATACAACCTCTTCAATTCCACCCATAGCTCCTTCTCTTTGTCTTGCATACGATATGTAGATCTGAACATTTCTTTAACCAGACTCCATAGATTGTCCAAGTCTTCTCTATAAAAAATCTTCAGCATATCTTCAAAATACTTATAAATTTCTGAGTGTCCTCCTAGCCTGATTATCTTCCAAGCTTTCCCAAATGTATCTTTGTGTATCTCCAAATCAATAATTGGACGTTTAGCTTGAATAGGATGATGAACATCCAATGCTTCTGGGATTATAACAATCATATGCTGCTTGAGTCTTTCGTCAGTTAATTCCTCTGCTGTTTCTTCTTCATCTGCTGTAGGTACTTCTTCACCAATCTTCTGTTTCTTTGAAGATTCAGACTCCAATATTATACCATATCTTCTTGTAGTTCTACATGGTTTTTCTTGTAGTTCTGTTCACTCTTGTGTAAACCCTTTCAAACTCACTCTTGATCTCCTCAAAACTTCTACCTTGGAACTGCTTCCTTTTGTATCCAGCCATGTTCATCATGTAAACACACATGGTGTGTCTTTGCTGAGCTTTACTAGGTGGTTTACTCCTCTTTTCTTTGGCTTTTTGTTCTGCAGCAGACTTTCTTCTGGAATTTATTAGTTCAACAAGTTGTCTTGACTTCTCATCAATGGACAACACTTCATCTCCTCTGACTTTACCTAACTTTTCCTTTAAAACTTCATCAGCATCAATCATATACTGAACTTCTTGAGCGTGATCAAACATTGCTTCAGTTGCTTGATTTGCAAGTCTTGTTTGATCAAGGAAATATGCAATATCAACAATTTCTGATGTTTCATCTTCCTGTACTTTATTAGCTACCTCTGCATCAAAACTAATCTGAGCAAGAACACTCTTCTTGTCCTTCTTTGGTGGCTCTTCTTCAATCATAATGCCCTTTGCTTTATCTGCCCTTTGCCTTCTATCATACACATCCATATCTTGTTGATGAGAAGTACCAATATTTTCAGCATCCAAATCTTCTTCACCCATATCTTGCCTCCCCTGAAACTCAACATTCTGTTCAACCAAAGAAATATTGGGGTCTTGATCAATATCAGCTGTCTTCCTCCCCCGTTTGGAAGAAACATCCATGTCATCATCATCTGAGCTTGTAGACTCCACAATATTTGCCTTTCTCTTTGCTTCAAGTGACTTGACTTTAGACTGCAATTTCTTCACTTTTTCAATGACCTTCTTGTAAGCAGTACTATACAACTGCTTTGTCTCCTTGAGTGCTTGCTTTGTCTCCTTGAGTTCTTGCTTTGTCTCCTTGAGTTCTTTCTCCAACCCAGTCACCCTTTGAGTCAATTTGGTACAAATATCCATCAATTCCATTAGTGACACTCTGCCCTCATCACTTCCAGGTGTGTTACCTCCCGATCGAGGTGAATCGTGGGGCATTTCCCCCATATTTGGTTGTGAGGCTGATTGAGAACCAGATGAACCTGTGGGTGTGTGATTGGACTCAACTGGGCTTGTTGATCCTTCACCCTGAATGTTTTGATTTTGAACCAACATTGTTTCAAAAAGTGGAACTACTATCCCATTAAACCCCCTAGAAGCCATGCTCATGTTACTGAACAGTTTTTGAGTAAGGCAAGGAGTTGGATAAACAATTTTATGAGATAGAAGCAAACTTTTCCCTATATTCAAAACCATTTGTATAAACCTTGGATACATTAAAAACTTGTATTTGTTATCCACATTTTTCACCATACCATCAAAAATTAATTTTGAAAAGTTAAAAGTCCTGTTTGTTGCTAAACAAATGAGAGCAGTTGCAATATTGCTGCTGAATTGCTCCCATGCGGTTTTCTTTGGACTTAAACAATGAAGGATGGTATGTATGAAGAATCTCCATTGTGGGTCAAAACATCCTTTTTGAAAAGTCAGAATTTGAGAAGATGTGTCATACCCCATTCTGGAAAGGTGATGAAAAGTTTCAGTATTAGGCAAAGAACTAATACCATTTTCATCTGCTAAATGGAGATGCCTCCTAACAGATGCCTCAGTAATAGTTATTATTCTGCCATCAACTGTTGCAATTAACTCTTTGTCTCCATTGTCAAATGTATTGGTAGTAACAGACCGCCAAAACTGTTTGATTTGAGAGACATAGATAGTAGGATCGACTGTAAGAGCATACCTGATGTGGGTAGTGTTTAGAAAATCTATTATCTGGTGGAAGCGTTGACTCCCTTCTGGTTTCTCCAAGAATGCAACCTGGTTATGCGTATCACAAAACTCTAAATTTGCCATGAAAATTGAGTAAATGCTTGATTAGAGTGCTGGGTTATGATTGGACCTACTTCAATTAATTGTTTCTCAAGTTTGAAGAAATGGTATAAATTGTATAAAGAAAGAGAGTTATCCAATTTATGTAACCCTACTCTGTTCTAGAGTTTTTTTTAAGAGTTAAAGTAAAGTAATGAAAGTAGGTGGTCCCATTTCTCCATAATAAATACACACTAAAGACAAAGGTTCTTTTTGACATTAACTCATTTGATTTTTGTCTTTATTCACTTTACTTCACTATGAAAGTTGGGACAAAGAAAACCAAGAACACACATAATTTTAGTTTCACTCCATTTCATTCCCTTTCATCTAAAAAAAACTTGAGAACATAGTGTAAATAAAGCGAAGTAATTGACAATAGTTACCCCAACGGTTAGAAATAAACCACGGTTAAAACCTAGAAACGGCTACCCAGTACCCAGCAGTACAACGTTTTACTCTAGCAGTACAAAAGTTTTCCTAGCAGTAATAACTTTGTACATCCACTCCATTCTCAGACAATTAATTAAACATCAAATACTTCATTAATATTTTTTAAGGCTACAAGTATGTACATCTAATTATCCAACCTAAATACTAAACATACTAAAAAAAAAAAAAAAAAAAAAAAAAAAAAAAAAAAAAAAAAAAAAACCCATCATCCTAAACTGCTTCACTCCATTTCACCCCAACTTGTTAGAACCAGAGCTCTCTTCCCTGCTTCCCATCAATTTCTGGCTTTCCTTGAGTCGTTTAAACACAATTTCAAGATCGCTAACCCTTTTTTCTAGATTATAAGGGTCCTGAAACCCATCTTGTTGCTCCCCCTGGTTTTGCAGCACAAACCCATTTTGCTGCTCCGCCACAATTTGCTGCTGATCCTCTTCTTTTTGCTGCACCACCTCCTCCTCTTCACCTTCCTCCTCCTCTTCCTCTTCATCTTCTTCCTCCCCCTCCCCGTAGTCACGCAATCCCCAAACCTCATCCCAGTAAAAGTCTTGCGCATGCAGCCAGTTCAAAATTTGACCCCTCATCCACGTATCTACCTTCCTATACGACCCATATTCTGCAATGGGTTCATCCCCGAAAGCAATTAACACTGCGTCAAACAAAAAATTGTTGTTTAACACCCACTCGTACTCTTCAGCATCATTTTGAAAGGTAACATTATTATTTGCTGCCATTGTAGAAGTTTTCTTTGAATTGAAAGGGATATATATATGTGTTTGTGTGTGTTCTTTGGTATATAGTCGATAGGTATAAATAGGCTGGAGAGGTAGATGACCCAAGACTTTAGGCGGGAAAAGGGATCGACGGCGCGCGCCAAAAGTAAAGTGTCAATTGAAGTTTTACGATTTCCTTTTACCAAGTATTGACTTTCCATGTACAATGAGTTGATGCAACAACAAGTTGTATATCATGCTTTGTGAATAATAAACTTCCAAACTCAATATTTCTAACTATTGATCAAGTGGTGGTTTGGTTTAATTAAGAGTGGCAAGATGTGTAGAAAAAAAAAGAATAATAGTTAAAAAATAAATAAATAAATAAATAAATAAATAAATAAATTAAAAAAAAAATTAATGGTGTTGACGTGGCGGTGAAAACCAACTATAGCCGACGGTTCGGGTTCGTGGCGGGTTTTAGTGTACCCGTACCCGAACCCGTTTATAATATACCCGTACCCGCCCCATATCCCACCGGATACCCGATTAATATTATCCATCGGTTTTTCGGGTTTCCCTGCGGGTATCGAGGTTATCCGTAATTAAAAGTTAAAGAAAATGAATATCGTATCAAACGATTTAACGCAACATATCGCAACGCAACGTACTCGGCACGATATTCACCAAAAAAATCAAATGCGCAAGAGGTTTCAAAAGTTAATCATTCTCATTTCAAAAAATAATCTCGTTTTAGCCTTTTAAAAGGGTTTGGTATCCTCATTCGTGTGACGGTAGAGAACACGGACTCACGATCACTCACTCCAAAAAAACGAATAACCGAATTAATAGTCGAGAAGAGTATTGACAATAACTCGAGTCGAGACGAGATGACGAAAACAAGTCGAAGAGATAACTAACAACAAACATATCAAATAAGATGAGTCGATTGGTAATCGTCTGTATTTTCCCATAATCCCGTTTATTAGTACAAGGTATACTCGTTTTATGATTTAAAACAAGTTTGGACTTACGACAAAATTAATCTTTGGAAATAACAAAATTTCGCCAAGACCCTTTCATTTATCGAACGTTTCCAATTCAAAAGACTTTATTGAAAATCAATTTCCCGAGTAATTTATAATATAACGAGTATTTATATAAACCCTAAACCCTAAACCATAAACGCTAAACCAATCCGTAACTCAAACAATAACCAAACGAATAGTCCAATAAATCCAAATATGTTAGTGTACGGGTAGCATGTCTCGAATAGTCCAATATCCCTCGTGTGTTCCGTTTTTATCCCAAATGTCACACGAAAGGTTTTCAAAATCGAGATCCTACTTAAGATCCTATGGTAAAGATTACCATAGGATCTTAAGTAGGATCTCGATTTTGAAAACCTTTCGTGTGACATTTGGGATAAAAACGGAACACACGAGGGATATTGGACTATTCGAGACATGCTACCCGTACACTAACATATTTGGATTTATTGGACTATTCGTTTGGTTATTGTTTGAGTTACGGATTGGTTTAGCGTTTATGGTTTAGGGTTTAGGGTTTAGAGTTTAGGGTTTATATAAATACTCGTTATATTATAAATTACTCGAGAAATTGATTTTCAATAAAGTCTTTTGAATTGGAAACGTTCGATAAATGAAAGGGTCTTGGCGAAATTTTGTTATTTCCAAAGATTAATTTTGTCGTAAGTCCAAACTTGTTTTAAATCATAAAACGAGTATACCTTGTACTAATAAACGGGATTATGGGAAAATACAGACGATTACCAATCGACTCATCTTATTTGATATGTTTGTTGTTAGTTATCTCTTAGACTTGTTTTCGTCATCTCGTCTCGACTCGAGTTATTGTCAATACTCTTCTCGACTATTAATTCGGTTATTCGTTTTTTTGGAGTGAGTGCTCGTGAGTCCGTGTTCTCTACCGTCACACGAATGAGGATACCAAACCCTTTTAAAAGGCTAAAACGAGATTATGTTTTGAAATGAGAATGATTAACTTTTGAAACCTCTTGCGCATTTGATTTTTTTGGTGAATATCGTGCCGAGTACGTTGCGTTGCGATATGTTGCGTTAAATCGTTTGATACAATATTCATTTTCTTTAACTTTTAATTACGGATAACCTCGATACCCGCGGGGAAACCCGAAAAACCGATGGATAATATTAATCGGGTATCCGGTGGGATATGGGGCGGGTACGGGTATATTATAAACGGGTTCGGGTATGGGTACACTAAAACCCGCCACGAACCCGAACCGTCGGCTATAGTTGGTTTTCACCGCCACGTCAACACCATTAGATTTTTTTTTTTTTTTTTTTAAATTTATTTATTATTATTATTTTTTTTTAACTATTATTCTTTTTTTTTTCTACACATCCGATCTTGCCACTCTTAATTAAACCAAACCACCACTTGATCAATAGTAAAGGGGCAATTAATCCCTTTACCGATCAATTGTAAACAGACAAAAAAGTGAGTAAACCCTAATCAAAACACACATTCTTCTTACTCCCACGGCGGATTCCCACGGGTAACAGTAGGATCCTGGGGCAATTAAACCAAACCACCACTACTTGATCCCTAGTAAAGGGCCAATTAATCCCTTTACCGATCAATTGTAAACTGACACAAAAATCAATAAACCCTAATCAAAACACACATTCTTGATTCTTCTTATTCCCACGGCGGATTCCCACGGGTAACAGTAGGATCCTGGGCCACCTTTCATTTCATCTTTATCTTTTAATTTAGCTAATGGTAATAGTTTGAAAAACAGACGTGGCAAACAAAAACACGCAAACAATGAATCCAAATGACAACAAAGGTATGTTTTTTAATGTTTTCACATATCAGTTGATGATTCATTGTACAATAATTAGTAACAGGCTTTTGATCTATAAATGGTGATGTTTGGGGTTGTTGTTACCGATTCTAATGTAAAGTTGTGTGAATTTATTGTTGAATGTAAAGCTGTGTGAAGTTTTAATTTATTCAAGTTTATGCTTTAACAGGTTCAAAGACAAAAATCCCTAGGTCCAAATTCAAAATCATTTCCAGCAAGGTATATACTAAAGTTGTTATGTGTTTGTGGCTAAAGTTGTATACCTTAATTATACCATTAATTAAATTTTTTGAAACAAATGGTATGTTGAACTATTAGGAGGTATGGGAAAACACAGATTGGAAGAGAAAGAGCCCTTTCTATTTCTCTAGCGATGAAGAATCTGGTGATGCTGACACAAAAGGTGTGAATTTATTATTGAATGTAAAGCTGTGTGAAATTTTAATTTATTCAAGTTTATGCTTTAACAGGTTCAAAGGCAAAAATCCAAACAACAACAACAACAACAAACCCAATCCCGCCGGGGCAGGGTATGGGGGAGGTAGGCTGTAGACAGACCCTACCCCTACCCCAAGGTAAACCCGGGAGTAGAGAGGCTGCTTCCAAAGAGACCTCCGGCACTAGGTCCAAATTCAAAATCATTTCCAACAAGGTATACTAAAGTTGTTATGTGTTTGTGGCTAAAGTTGTATACCTTAATTATACCATTAATTAAATTTTTTGAAACACATATGGTATGTTGAACTATTAGGAGGTATGGGAAAACACAGATTGGAAGAGACAGAGCCCTTTCTATTTCTCTAGCGATGAAGAATCTGGTGATGCTGACACAAATGGGGTAATAATGGTCCATTTAATAAGTGTTGTTTCGCTACCTTTATCACATTCTCAAGACTTAATCCATTATATATACTCGTTCAACTTGTAGGTATAAAAATAAATTTACTCAGGATATTGTCTTGGGACTGCCGTATAATTAAGAAGATGTACCAACCGATGGCCATGAAGAAGACTTCTTGTACATTAAATGTGTTGAGAATTATGTAAAGGTGGTGATCATCTCGACTATTATGAACTAGCTAGAGGATAATTAGTTTAATATGGTACGTAGTAGCAGTTATGAGTAAGAAGATGTACGTTGTATCAACCGATGGCCGTGAAGAAGACTTCTCGTACATTAAATGTTGGGCCGTGAAGAAGACTTCTCGTACATTAAATGTTGTGCTGAGAATTATGTAAAGGTGGTGATCATCTCGACTATAACTAGAGGATAATTAGTTTAATATGGTACGTAGTAGCAGTTACGAGTAAGAAGATGTTGTATCAACCGATGGCCGTGAAGAAGACTTCTCGTACATTAAATGTGTTGAGAATTATGTAAAGGTGGTGATCATCTCGACTATTATGAACCAGAGGATAATTACTTTAATATGGTACGTAGTAGCAGTTCTGATATTTAATTTGGATAAATGTAATTATTAATGGTGCAGTAACTGGTAACTAGTGTAGTTTAACTCTGTATCTATTTTATAACTGTAATGATAGTATTTTGGTTTGTTAAATGGTAGCAATTTGTGTTCTTGATGTGATGATTGCACAGTTAGATTTTATGGTAGCAGTTTCTGTTGTTGATTTGATGATTGCACATATTTATTTAATGGTAGCACTTTGTGTTCTTCATTTATCATGTTGGTTTATGTGATTTAATGGTAGCAGTTTGTGTTAAATGGTGTCAAGTTGTGTTCATGATTTTGGTGTAATTGTGTAAATTTGAGTTCTTGATTTGATATGCAGTTTGTGTTCATGATCTTTGTTCTAGATCTTGGTTCATGATTTGCGATTAAGATAATGATATATAACATTTGGAGCCAAAATTTTGATAATGGTAGCAGTTTGTGTTCTTCATTTTTCATGTTGGTTTATGATTTAATGGTAGCAGTTTGTGTTAAATGGTGTCAGGTTGTGTTCATGATTTTGGTGTAATTGTGTAAATTTGAGTTCTTGATTTGATATGCAGTTTGTGTTCATGATCTTTGTTCTAGATCTTGGTTCATGATTTGCGATTAAGAAAATGATATATAACATTTGGAGCCAAAATTTTGATTTTTTCAAGTTTATGCTTTACTAAAAAGGTTCAAATTTAAGGCAAAATTTTAAAATAATTCAATTGTTATTTTGAAATTAGAATTTGGAGCCAAAATTTTGATCCAAAATTTTGAAATCGCCTAATTAATTAGAAGCGGGTACCAAGAATAAGGTACGATTCATCTTCTTATACCCTCTTTTCTCTCCTAAAAAAAAAAAAAAAACTGCAAAGAAAACACAATAATCAATTCTTATATCACCATTACTCTCAAAGCCAGAATCATTTTCTTGTACCCATTGTTACTCAAGAGTCATGGGAATTCAACCCATTGTTGATAATCATCTTTTGCTTCCTGCTGATAATGAACATGATGATAACAACATAGACTATGAATCCGAAAAGTATTCTGATGAGGAAGATCTAGATGCGCCTGGAACCAACCAATCAGATCAGATACTAGCTAAGAGAGGCATGACCAGGCTATTTAAGTTTCGCATGAAATATGGCAACCCTGGTGGAATAAAGCTCAAGGTAACCTTCGATGCATTGAATAGGGTATCAGGGTTACACAGAGCACTGTTTACGAGTTTTTTAGGAGATCTGGTTCGTGAGCACATAGGTTTGAAGAATATTTCCTGGAGGAATGTGAATAAAGAAGAAAGAGATAAACTATGGACTGAATTCACTGTACATATATACTACTGTATTTTTTAACCCAGTACTACATAATTTTATCTATGCAGTTACATTATGTGCAACTAATTAACAACATTGTGTTAATCTTTGCAGCGATATTTTGATGTTGACGTGACATTCAGAAAATTGGTAATGACTCGTCTTGGTAAACTGCTAAGGACTTTCAGAACGAAGCTCAGAGAAGAATACATTTTGCCCCACCTAAATACACCTTCCAAACTGAATGAAGTCCCGGCCAAGTATAGTCGATTTGTGAAATCAGAAGACTAGGTCGAGTTTGTAAACAACACGACCACCGATGAATACAAGGTTTTAATTAGTCATCTTTATTTAAGTCTATATGTCATTTCATAATTTTCAGTTTGCAGCATTACCACATATAAACGCCTTATGATTTTGTGTTTTTAGAAGATAGCTGAAAAAGCTAAAATGTCGCGTTCCAAAAATTATTTATCAGCATAAAATGGGACGAGGTGGATATGTTTATTTGAAAGAGAAAATGGTAAGATCACATGTGTATGCACCTTCATATTTTCGTTTATCGTGTTTTAACTTTACATGTGTATGCATTTGATGTTTATTAGATCGAAAATAAAGAGATTGAAGCAGATGAAGAACCCCCGCGTGGTATAATGTGGTTGAAAGGAAGGGTAAACAACGATGGCGAATTTCCAGATGATGAGATCACATCAGTGGGAGATACACTTGTAAGTTTGACTGCAAATTCTATTATTATGCTTATATACCAGCAGGATTAAATGTGTACTAGCAGTAGTAAATTGTGTACTAGCAGTGGTAAACACTAGCCATATTTGTAATTGAAGTTCATGAGCATCACTAACTCCATCTGAGCAGCATTGACACAAATAAGAGCATCAGTTACTCTAACAGCATCCAGAAGACTTTTAATCCCAACATTTCCTATATTTTTTTTTGCAGAAAGAATCTGATGACCAGATCAAGAAATTGTCCAATGAGATTACAGAAACAAAAAGAATACTTACTCAACTGATGGCACAGTTGAGTCAACAAGGGGTGCAGTTAAATTTGTCATCTCAATTGCCAGTAGCCTCAAATGCAAGCCAACAAGGGTCTACAGATTCCCAATCGCAAGGAAATGTGTCTCCAACACAAGGAGTACCAACAGTATGTATTTCAACATGTTTCTTGTTATTCTTTTGTTTATATATAATTCAATGTTTGATACAAGCGTCTTTTGTTACTACAGGTTACACTGCCAACTACAATGCAAAAGAAAAGTGACAACAACTGTGGACCAACAGCACCATCGAAGCGCAAAAGTAATGTCTCTATTGAAGCCCTAAAGCAAGCTATGCCGGCGAAGAGTCAAAAGTCTTTAAATTATGGTACTTGAGAATTTGATTATGTACGACATTACAATTGTATATTCTGTTCAGTTATATACATTCGAGTTTTATTCAATTTCAAATTTCTTTTTGTTTATGATTCTGTTTTATATATATAATATACTCATTCCAGCAGCACTAGCATAGTACTAGCAGTAGCAACTCTGCTCCAACAGTACTAACTTAAAAATACCAGTAATAACCCTGTGACTAAAAGATGCAGTCATGTATTATGGCCACGCTTATCAACATTATTGGTCACTCTTTGTTTAATTCGATGTGTGACTAAATATTACAAAAGGCCACACAAACATAAAATTCAAGTGGCCATTGGATGATCAATAGTCACACAAAATACAAATTTCTTCACTTTAAACAGCATATGGTCACACTTATTAACACTTTTGGCCACTTTATGCTTAAGTGTATGTGACTAAATACCCAAAACAAACATGCTTTGTGTGACTGAATATTACAAAAGGCCACACAAACTAAATCTTCATGTGACCATTGGATGATCAATAGTCACACAAAATACCCATTTCTTCACTTAAAACAGCATATGGTCACACTTATTAACACTTTTGGCCACTTTATGCTTAATTGTATGTGACTAAATACCCAAAACAAACATGCTTTGTGTGACTAAATATTACAAAAGGCCACACAAACTAAATATTCATGTGACCATTGGATGATCAATAGTCACACAAAATACACATTTCTTCACTTAAAACAGCATATGGTCACACTTATTAACACTTTTGGCCACTTTATGCTTAATTGTATGTGACTAAATACCCAAAACAAACATGCTTTGTGTGACTAAATATTACTAAAGGCCACACAAGCTAAATATTCATGTGACCATTGGATGATCAATAGTCACACAAAATACACATTTCTTCACTTAAAACAGCATATGGTCACACTTATTAACACTTTTGGCCACTTTATGCTTAATTGTATGTGACTAAATACCCAAAACAAACATGCTTTGTGTGACTAAATATTACAAAAGGCCACACAAACTAAGAATTCATGTGACCATTGGATGATCAATAGTCACACAAAAACACATTTCTTCACTTAAAACAGCATATGGTCACACTTATTAACACTTTTGGCCACTTTATGCTTAATTGTATGTGACTAAATACCCAAAACAAACATGCTTTATGTGACTAAATATTACAAAAGGCCACACAAACTAAGAATTCATGTGACCATTGGATGATCAATAGTCACACAAAATACACATTTCTTCACTTAAAACAGCATATGGTCACACTTATCAACACTTTTGGCCACTTTATGCTTAATTGTATGTGACTAAATAACCAAAACAAAGATGCTTTGTGTGACTAAATATTACAAAAGGCCACACAAACATAAAATTCATGTGGCCATTGGATGATCAATAGTCACACAAAATACACATTTCTTCAATTAAAACAGCATATGGTCACACTTATTAACACTTTTGGCCACTTTATGCTTAATTGTATGTGACTATATACCGAAAACAAACATGCTTTATGTGACTAAATATTACAAAAGGCCACACAAACTAAGAATTCATGTGACCATTGGATGATCAATAGTCACACAAAATATACATTTCTTCACTTAAAACAGCATATGGTCACACTTATTAACACTTTTGGCCACTTTATGCTTAATTGTATGTGACTAAATACCCAAAGCAAACATGCTTTGTGTGACTAAATATTACAAAAGGCCACACAAACTAAGAATTCATGTGACCATTGGATGATCAATAGTACACATTTCTTCACTTTAAACAGCATATGGTCACACTTATTAACACTTTTGGCCACTGTTTTTTAAATTATATGTGACTAACTCGAAAAAAACAACACACGATGTGTGACTAAATCATCACAAATGTCACATTTATTATATTTTCGTGTGGCCATAGGATGGGAAATAGTCACACATACTGATGAATCCAACAAAACTTGTGCCTAATTAGTCACACATATTCGGGTTTTGGTCACTCTTTTTTGATGAAAACGGCCACAAACTAAACAATGTGACCATATGATACCTACGGTGGTGCGACTTTTTGTCACACACACCCAAAAAAACGTGTGTGACTATATGCATATAGCCACGCATTTCCAGTGTGACGATAGGCAAAATCTGTACCAGTGAGTATTTCCTTATTGGAGTCATCCAACTTGGGCCTTCTTCGGGTATGATATCAGATACTTCGCTTCTTTTTATTGACCTGTCAGCCAATACTTCTACCAAAACTTCCTTCGTTAGATGAGCAAATGCCATCGAAGCTAGCTTGCTTAAGGCATCTGCTTTCTTGTTTTGATTTCTGCGAACATGTGCTATCTCATAGGAGTCGAACTCCTGGAGAAGTTCCTTAGCTTTATCCAAATATTGTTTGATGGTGGGTTGTCTTGCTTCGTAAGAACCCTTTATTTGGTTGGCGACTAGCTGCGAATCCACAAAGATGGAGAGGTTTCCAACCTCCATTTCCTTAGCAAGTCGAAGGCCGGCTAATAGAGCTTCGTACTCAGCTTCATTGTTCGTAGCTTCAAACTCAAAACGTAGAGCATAAGTATACTCCTTTTCTTCCGGACTGACCAGCATTAGACCTGCTCCTGAACCATCGGAGCTTGAGTCTCCGTCTGTGTGTAGCTTCCACCCCTCCTTCGTCTTTGGAGGTTTCTCTTTTGGGATTTCCTTGTCCTGGCTAGGCCCGGAAGGTGTTTCAGCAAGAAAGTCTGCAAGTATCTGCCCTTTGATGGAGTTTCGACCCTTGTACTCTATGTCGTGCTCCCTAGTTCGATGGCCCATTTAGCCACCCTACCTGATTTCTCAGGCTTCGACAATATCTGCTTAATTGGCTTGTCGGTCTATACTGTGATGGGATGAGCTTGGAAATACCTTCGAAGACGCCTTGCGGCGTAAACCAAAGCTAAGATCAGCTTTTCCAACTCTGGGTAGTTCAATTCGGCCCCTTGCAGGACCCTGCTGACAAAGTAAATCGGAACTTGTTTCTTATCCCTTTCTGCCAAAAGAACAATACTAATGCTTTCGAAAGATGCCGCAATGTACATGAACAACACTTCGCCTTTGATTGGGGCTGTAAGTGTTGGTAAAATTTCCATGAACTCCTTTAGCTTTTGAAAAGCGGCTTCTGCATCACAACTCCATTGAAAAGTCTTTTTATCCATACACCCCTTGAGCGTTTTGAAAAATGGTAAAGAACTATCTGCCCCTTTCGATAGGAATCTGCTGAGTGCTGCGAGCTTCCCATTCAGGCTTTGCACTTCTTTCAATGACTTTGGAGCTTGTAGATCAATGATGGCTTTTACTTTCGAAGGGTTAGCTTTGATTCCTTGCTTTGTAATTAGATGCCCCAAGAATTGTCCCTCTTCCATGCCGAAGGAACACTTCTTTGGGTTAAGCTTCATGTTGATTGCCCTTAATTTGGTCGAAGGTTTCTTGGATGTCGGAGAGTAGGTCTTCCTCAGTCCTACTTTTTATTACCATGTCATCAACGTAGGCTTCTAAGTTCCTTCCTATTTGTTTGTGGAAAGCTTTATCTACCAATCGTTGATAGGTTGCCCCTGCGTTCTTTAGACCGAAGGGCATTTTCTTGTAGCAATAGACACCCTTTCCTGTGTAAAAGGTTGTCTTCTCCTCATCTTCCTTTGCCTTTTGTATTTGGTGATACCCTTTGTAGGCATCAAGAAAGCATTTCAAACGGAACCCTGAGAGGGATTCGACCTTCCAATCAATTTCTGGTAGAGGGTAGCAGTCCTTCGGGCAAGCTTTGTTGATGTCGGTGAAGTCAACACACATTCGCCACCCTCCGTCACTTTTCTTTACCATAACTGGATTGGCTACCCAGGTTTGATATTTCACTTCCTTGAGAATTCCTGCTCGTACAAGTTCGTCCACCTCTTTGCAAGCGGCTGCGTTCCTTTCAGGTGCCAGGCTTCGCCGCTTCTGCTTAATTGGTTCAATGTGCTTGAACTCATTAAGCTTGTGCTCTGTGCCGAAGGGCTTGCCATCGATCATAAGAGTCCGAGGAACCCCTGTCATATCTGAGTACGTCCATGCGAAGATATCTTTGTTGGCTTTGAGTAGTTTCTCTAAGTCTGCTTTGAAGTTAGCAGGGAGTTGTTTTCCGATTACCACCGTTTGCTCTGGATAGAGCTCATTTACCACAATACGCTCTTCGGCATCTGTACAACTTAGAATGGCCTTCGGAGGCTCTTCGGAACTTTCCTTGATCTTTTTGCCAGCACCTCTGGTCTTCCCCTGATTGTAACTGGAGAATACGGTTCCTATTCCATAAGGTGTATGGAATTTGACCGCTGAATGTATGGTGGAGACTACGATACCCATCTTTTGCATAGCGGTCCTTCCTATCAGTAAATTGTAAGGGGAATTAGACCTTACGATAGTAAATGTGAGGGTTTCCGTCCTTGCGAGCTTGCCTTCCCCTATGGTAATGTCCAATGGCACTTCTCCCAGTGGCCAAGAATGCTCATCGGAGAACCCTACCAAAGGTATCTTCGAATCAACCCGTTGTGATCTGATTGAAGGTTTTAGCTTAAGGAAACAATGCTCGTATATGATTTTGCAGGAGCTTCCGCAGTCCATACAAGCTCCATTTACTTCTTGGTTAGAAATGAGGACTTTGATGACTACTGGATCGTTCGAAGAGACCTTGCCTTCGATAGGGGGAAACATTATCTCCCCTATCTCGTTTGCCTCTGGATCCGGCACCTTTCTTTTCAAGCTGGTTTCGCCCCTATGTACCATTAGTATTGGGGCTTCGGGAGAGTTAGTATCTTTGGCCAACTGAGTGTCGGTCATTTTTTCCTTGCCCTTCTTGATACCTTTCACCAGGTGTGCCAACTGCCCAGACCTTACGGCTTATTCAATCTGTCTCTTTAGCTCCCTGCAACTGTTTGTATCATGGCCATTGTCCTCGTGGAAGTGACAGTACTTGCTTGTATCCCTGTTTTTACCCTTACTTGTCATGCGAGGGGGTGCTTCGAAAGCTTTAGCAGCCCTCTCCGTTGCAAGTATTTCCTTTGGAGACTTACTTAGACTTCCTAGCAAACCGTGGTTAGGGCCTTTATATGGAGAAAACCTGTCTCTGTTTTTGTTCTTGTTCTTTGACCCTTCCCACTTTGAGAACTTGTTTTTGCTGTCTCTATCGATCAGAGCACCATTAGTAGATACCTCCTTTGCTTCAATCCAAGTGTATGTCTTTTCCATTAAGCCTTTGTAAGTTGTCGGAAGGTCAGTGGACAAGAACTCCACCAAACTTCGATTTCGAAGGCCATGTACGAAACCCGAGATACGCTGATCCTCATGAAGACCCAGAATCTGCAAAGTTTCATCGGTGTACCTAGTAACGAAGGCCCTTGCGCTTTCATTTTCCTTTTGTTTGATGTTGTGCACCGTAAGATGAGTCCTTGTAAATTTCTTTTGCTGACTGAAGTGTGATCGAAACTTGGTCTTGAGATCATCAAGATTGACAATGCTCCCCGGCTTTTGCCCATTCCACCAAATGCGAGCAGCGTCCCGCAGGGTGTATGTAAACATGTGACAGGCCACAGGCATGGCCCATTTTTTCATCTTAATGGCCCCTTCGAACAAATGTAAGAAATTGTCCGGATCCCCCTTCCCATCATAAGTCCCAATATGTGAAGGCATTTTCAACCCATCAGGTAATGGGTAATCTTCTATCCACCTAACGAAGGGTGTAGCCGAATCCATAGGGTCCGAGTATAGATAATTACAAGGTGGTGCATACATAGGGACAGTATTGTAAGGATTGTTGTTTGGGGGCATTCCCATAGGAGTTTGGTTTGGGTAAGACTGATAAGACGTGTTTATGGCGAACGGATAACCGTTTCCTGCGGCATACGGAGGTACGCCATAGGATGCCCGAAGGGTATGCTCCCATAAGGTTGAGGGAGACTTGGGTTATTAGGCTGTCCAATAATTGAAGGATATAAACTTTGAGGATAAGACTGAGTTTGGAACGGGGGGTACATACCATTGGGAGGAAGATTTCCTCCCATATTAATTGTAGATGGATTGCCTTCACCGCCTGATGCGTGAGAAGGCTGCAACGGAACCCTAGCTTCAGTCCTTCCAAGATGAGCTGCTAACAACGGGGGTAGATTAACCCCCCCTTCTTCCCTTCGTTGGCTCCTACCATTGGAGCCTTCCATAACCACCCCTTCTCTTCTTGTCGGAGCCCTCTCCGGGACTCCTTCGAAACCAACGGACCTTCGGTCTAGCCTCCGACCAACTGGTGACCCAATCCTCAGGGCTGAGAGTGTTGGCCCATGAGCCGGAGGCCTGGGCTCCGCTTTCATTTCTTCATCATACTCTTCACTTGAGTATTCCAACTCCCTTCGCATTTCAACATTTCGGACTTGCCTTTTGCGAGCCCTTAAGAGCATTTCCGATACTTTTTGGTTGGCTTCGACAAAGTCTGGGCTAATAATAGGCTCCGGATTGGCTGATGTCGAAGCATGATGGTTGGGTGTTATCTCTGGGTGAGAACGTGTTGTGAATGTGGAAGCGGTTATTGGGGGAAAGTTGTTAGAGTCATTGATTGGTATTGGTGTCAAGGAGAGAAACCGGGTTGGGGAGTATCTTCTCTTCCTTGATCCATGCCGGAATAATAGTGAAAGTAGTTGGTTGGTTATAAGCTTGGAAATAACGAGACCAATTGTAGCGGTCCCACGGATGGCGCCACTGATTGTACAAAAAGATGCACTACCAGGCCTTCGATGGTGATCAAAGGAATTATGGGGTGTTGAGGTTGCGCCAAGCTTGTTCTTAACCTGAAATAAGAAATACTAAAACACTACGTTAAGTGATTGCGCAGGGGTTGGACCCTGCGAACCACCTCCGGCGTGCGAGTGAGTATGTGTTATGTTTAAGTAGGTTGTAAATGACGAGAGTGAAGTTAACTTACATTGTTCTTGCCTGACTAAGCTATTTATAGGAAAGAAATAGGCTTTAGTGGGCGGTTGCACTTGTTTCGGAGATCATGGGGGCGTCCCATGATTTATGGTAACCGCTAGGGCTTTGTAGCCCACGATCTCTTCCTTGGTGGGAAAGCCTAAGGTAAGAGGGAATGTGGGCATGACCAGGTCAAGAGGGTTCTCCGTTGTAGTCCCTTCGAGAGGGATACCCCGAAGGGCTTAGGGCTTCGATTGGCGGGTGTTATAGCTTAATATTACTCTTTATCACACAACAACAATATGAGAATAATAGAAGAATAGAAGAAAGATGGAGATGGGATGGTAACTTCTAGAGATTAGATTAAGAGAAAGAATGAGAGATACAAAGATGAGAATACCCTTGAAGCAACACACACATCCAACCCTTCCAAGTGAGGAGGGGAAGGGTATTTATAGGCTTCAAGGATGGAAGACTTGGGTGGGCTTGGATTAAGCTTGGGCCTTTTACATGGACTATAATCATACATTTAATCTATAAGGTTAATCCAAGCCCATTGACTAAATTAACTAAACTAAACAACGACACACTTAATTAAACTATTACAATGACAAATGACCATCACTTTAAAATAAATCCTAACAATCTCCCTGATGAACTCAAATAAGTACATTTTATTACCATCATTTATCCTATTAATTTGACTTGTTTTTTTATATTATGTATGAGGATTGATACTTAATCGTTTACTTTTGTAATTCTCAGGTAAAAACAAGCATTTGGTGAAACTTGGCGATTTTAGACTAATTATGGAGCAAAACATGCAAGAAGTTAAGAGTCTACTGAAATGTACAAGATCAAGACAAATCTACTCCAGATGCGCCGCATCTCTCTTATTACATACGGCGCATCACTATCAAGATTTCACCAGATACGATCCAAGATACAAGAGGACATGTGCCGCATCTATTTATGGAGTTACGCCGCATCTTCTGGCGGTGTACGAATATTCCTGAATATATTAATCTTGGACCCCACGCGAAGTTAAGTCAATGCGCCGCATCTACTTACTAGATGCGCGCATCTTACCCTCAGACAGAAACTATAAATACCCCAAGACCAGACGAATTTCGTAGCACATAATATATACGAGGGTACGAAGACCAGAGAAACCTAAGGCCGAATTCAGACGAATAGGCAGCACAAGACACACCCGAACAAAGATACAAGAGCTGTAAGAAGGTGCTGCATGTGTTTAATTCATTAAGTAGTTTTGTTTTATTGTGTTAGTAAACTTTAATTCATCAGGATTGATGGCTTGTGTAATGTGACAACGGAAAGATTGCACTCCCTTAAAACTGCTTTCCCATCAATTAAAGTTTATATGTTGATGTCTTTGGTTACTACTTATTAGTGCATTGATAACCTCTGTGTTTATTAGTGGCCTGCGCATTTGACTACGGAAGAGAATGTGGCTCCCACGGTTGTTACTAAATTGATCACTTAGGAATAACTTTTAGACATAAGTAATCATTAAGGGTTTACTCGCCGATAAGAATAGGGCCAACGAGAAAGGATTAACTACATACACTTCATATAAAACTATCAATAAAACAAGTGACAATCTACTTAATCATCAGGACAGATCTTCTTATTGTCTCAAGTATTTATCTGTGTACGTGTGTGCTATTCGCTGATTCGTGCCTATTGGTTTAGTTTATTATTTAATTGCAACCAAATCGTGCCAGTCTCTCAGGCTGAACCCCCTTGCGTTAGATTAGGTTGTATAGCTAACTTAGAATATTAAAATACTGATTAGAATAACTAGATAATACGTTCCACTCTTAGTGATCGACACTCTACTTACCATTATATTCATACTGACCGGGTACACTGCTCGTTAAGTGTGTGTGTTATTGATAAGTCGGCTAAATATAAATTTAAAACTTGAGTAGGCATTAATACTGCTAAACCGCAACGACACATCGCACGCATCAAAATAAATCCTAACAATCTCCCCCTAAGGGATGGTCATTCAAATGATGCTCCGGGTGATTTGGTCTTTTGTCTTCATTATCTTGAGTTTTGTGTGTCGATGTAGAATACTTTGATCTTGTTCCTTCATGCACTGTGATCTTTAAAGTCATCGTCTTTCAATCGTTCTTGCCTTGATCAAAATATTCTCGAGATGATGCGTCGTGTCCTCCAACATACTCATACATCTTGGACTGTATACTTATGCTAACAATCTCCCCATAATCTTTCATCATTTGACATATGAACTTGTTCTTGGCATTTTGACTACGTCTTTAACACTTGGTCTTTAACTTGATCTCCTTGTCTTGAACTTTTACATTTGAGCTTAAATGAGGGATGTTCTTCATAAGTATGAGTATGCTGAGGTGAAGATGTTTGATGTATCTGATGATGGTTGATGGATGTTTATAGGTAGCTGCATAAAACTGTTAGTAATAATCATCCAGCGCTTACGGGTTAGGACTTCGAGATTGTCAACAGCATAGTGTGTAGACTTTCTCTAATCTCCCCCAGGCCGTTCTGAACCGGATACCCCCGAGAGGGCTTACACGGACACACCGAAGTGCACCCACGATTCAGTGAGTCGCTAGAGATCACCCTATGACTGTAGACTGTTTGAAGCACGTAACCATCATGATATAAAATGGCAAGATCCTTGGATCTCATTAAGACTCTTACAACTTGTGTCCTTTTTGACGAACACAAGTGTAACAAGTGGAAGTGTTCCTAAGAGATCTTTTGATGAATCTCATGGTTCTAGACTCTATTGTGCGTTTTGGTTTAAGTCGTCGGAGGCATGGAGCAGAGTGCCACCTTTTCAATATCAACACATCTCGGAATGAGAGGCCGATAGATTATGCAGTGTTCTCCGTGAGAATGAAACAAATATCTTTTAAGAGATATCTGAGTGGCTAGGAGGGGTGGTGCAGCGCGTCACTGGGTCCATGACGTCTTGTCTTCAATATCAGTATCACCTTAAGTGAATACCGATAGCAGATGTATTGACCCGGTTTCTGCCCTAAGTTTTCATGGAGGGCTATTTCTTTTCACCCTTACATTAAACTTTTCTTTTTCATTCTTCAACCCCTTGTTTCTCCTTTCTCATTTACTCCTTTTTTCAATCTTACCTAAGGACTTCTAATTCTAATCTATTGGAATTGTCCTTGGGTAGATCCCTCCGGCTCTGGCGGATCGTAGGACATAGCCTAACCATAATCACCTTATAACACCATGATTATCCTAGGTTTGATCACTTGCCATAAAACCTTGTGAAAATCTCTCAAAGTGTTTATGATTAATAAACACATTTTTGTTAACACTTTGAGAGTTTTACATTTTTGAAATACTCCCCCTTCACATGTGCTCATGCATTTTTGATATAAATTTGCACATGTTGGGTAGAGATCGCACATTTGAATTGATCGATTTTTAATGAACATGCCTTTGCGAGACACGCTTACATCACTAGTTAGACTAGCTTGAAATTATTACCCGTCCCGGTCGTATTCAAAGATCATCTCTCGAATTGGTACATTCTACTCAGACAAGTCCTTTGCGAGACACGTTTACATCACTGGAAAACCAGCTTGAAATTATTACCCGTCCTGGACAAGTCTTTTCGATAACGGACATCAAGTTTCGTCAATTCGAGGGTTAGAACTGAGTCTGTCTGGTGAGCATACTTTGAGATTCCACGAACTTTAAACCTTTTGATCACATTTTAATCACGTCTTCTCCCCCTCAAAAATAGCATGAATAGATATTTTTGATATCAACTGATTAAAATGAAAGTGTTTTTGGAGAGAGACGGATTTTTGCATGAATTTGGAACATTTTCTTTTTTCTACTCCCCCTTAAACAAAGCATATGGTTAAACATTTTAGTTTAAAAGCAGTTTTAAGGGTTTAGGAGGGAGTTATCTTGAGTACTTTATGAAAGATTTGGAAAAATCTTATTGAAAAATCTTGAAGAAAATGTGCTCAAGATAAAGAAGATTGTGAAAATCTTTGAAGATATGGTAGGAGAAGTATCTTCATTTGTTTTTAGGATAAGTGTTTGAAAAAGAGATTGGTGTTGCACAACACTTTCCTTTATTTGAAGTTCGGGTTGTAAGCTGAAATACTTACAAGCCATCGAGATTTTTAGGATAAGTGCTCGAAAACGTTTTGATTGAGCACTTTCCTTTCTTGTGAAGTTCGGGTCCGAAACTGAAATGTTCCGAAGCCATATAGATTTTTTGGATAAGAGCTTTGAAAGATTTTGAATAAGCACTTTCCTTTCTTTGTGGCGCGGGTCCTAATCCGATATGATTAGAAGCCATTGGGATTTTTAAGAAATGACATGTTTTGAAAACATTTAAATGAACTCTCGCTCAAGCATCTGAACATGCCCGTATCATTGTTAAATGACATTTCTAGGTACGTTCAGAATATCGATTATACGAGAGACATGTCGGAGAGGAATATTTTTGGATTTTATATTTTATATTGTTTTTGTATTTTTGAATTTTCTATTTTTATATTTTGATTTTGATGGTTTTTCAAATTTTGTATTTTGTTTTTGTTTGTTTTTTATAAAAGAAATGGAAAATCAAAAATAGAAGATTGAGAGAATGATTTTGAAGAATTTACAGAATTAGAACCCTCTGATGAACTGGGTTCAGAGATAGTTGAGTCACCTGCAACCAAAGATGAAGAGTATTCACAAATAACAGTGTTAGAAGAACATGAATCATCACTCTTAGGGTGTTCACTATCAACGGTTGTAGTGGATTCTTCATCCCTATCCTGATGATTTTCACTATTATTTGTCTTGGTGTAGCTATCAAGAATCTTTCCTGTTGGAATCCATCTAAGACCGATTGTTTTAAAAACTTTTCCCGTTGGAATCCACCTAAGGCAGGATCTAGGAGTTGTTTTCTTGTCAGATACAGCGGAAGTCTCATTTTGAGAAAAACTACGTCCTGTAGGAATCCACTTGGTAGAATTCTTAGCTTTTTGCTTCTTATCAACGGGTGTGTTTCTGTTTGGTGTCTTAGAGGATTGTGCCTTAGCAAGCAAATTTGCTTTCTTGATATACTGTGCCACACATGCATCATGATTAGCTGAAAAGACACATTTTTTACATGTAGGACAGACAAATTCAACATTCTTGTTCAAAACAGCAACCTTAACTTTGTCACTACAGTCATTTGAAGCTTGTTTGCTGTTCGAAGAGGAATTCTTAGTGTTGCTTTCTACTTGTTTAACAGTTTCTTTTTCTCAACTACTCTTAGATGCAGGCCAATCCCTTGTCTTTTGTTTAGAGTTCCTAGGTAGAGGTTTACAACTACTAGCAGTGCCTTGTAATGTTGTAGAATTCATCACCGTAGACGGTGTTCCTAAAATTCCATCTTTTCGAATCTGTGTCTTTTTCCTAGCTTTTTCTAGATAGGAATTGTGGACCATGTTGTTTGAACCAACAGATTCTTTAACAGTATTTGTGGTCACATGTGGTGAGCTATTCCTAGGAGCACACACATTAGGATTTAGCTTGTTGTCCTTTGAATTTGTTGTAGCATTCCTAGAATCTTTTGGATTATCTTTTGCACTTTTGTTTATCGCCCTATATGTTTGAGATGTAGAGGCGGACGTAGTAGTAGGACTAATCCTATTAAGGCCAGGTGCTATCACATTCGATGTTTCGACAACAGCTTTTCCTTTTCCTTTAGCATTAAACTTGGGTAAGGGTGTTGAAGTGACTGGTTTTGTCAAATCATTTTTCACATCAACTTTTGGAATGGATTGAGAAATAGACATTTTTGGTTTTGCAACCGGTTTGTCCGAAGTTGATGGTTTTGCAAACTTAGTTTCCTCACCCTTCCCTGTTTGACTTTCAAGCTGAGACTTCAAAAGATTAATTTGTTCTTGCATGTTTTTGTAAGAACGCTCATACGACAATTTGTCATACTTGTATTCTTCCTTTTTCTGATCAAGTTGTTTAAAATATGTAACATTTTCTTTTTCAAGCTTTGCAAACGCATTTTCATATTTTGAAACAATTTGGGAAGTCTCAGCTCGAAGTCTTTCATCATCTTCAACATAATATATTTGATAAATAATGGACATAATATCAGTTGAAAGAGCTTCTTCAGAGAGTGCGTCATTTTGTTTTTCCAAAACTTTGATTTTTTCAATGTTTTCATTGGCTTCAAGTACCAAGGATGTGTGGTCCTTGACAAATTCAGTTACTTCTTTGATAATTGCGTTCTCAACATGAATTGCTCTTGCATGTATGCCAGATACAATGGGAGTAATCTCTGTTTCAAACATCTTTTTCTGTTCAGTTTCAAAACTTTTGAACCAATCATTGATTTTAGCATTTGTTTTGGTTGCCACAACATCTTGAAGCATTTCAACTCTCCTTTTAAGATCGGCCAATAGTATTCTAGCTTCACTTGAGGAAGTGTCGGTAGAGTACATTTGTTCGATGTTAGAAAGGTGTTTTGAAACAACTTTGAATTTTGAGGCAGCCACTGGTTTTTTGAAAAACAAAGGTGACTCCTTTTTAACAAGATGAACACCAGCAAGTTTGTTGGCTTCATTATAATCAATCGGTTTGATTTCTCTATTCAATTGTCTCATTTTGTTTCGACTCTCTTTCGTAAGCTCAATCGTTTCATGCGAATCATAACAAGTAGGTGGATCATGCACATCATTTATAAGATTACCATTAAATAGCACATTCTGTTTTTGCTGAGCTTTCTTGAGATAACAAGGGTTTTCACAACCGAGAGCCATTTTCTTTCTTGTATATAAAATCGGGTTTTTGTCGTTAATTAACATATTAATCGTTTGAGTTGAATGACCCGTTTTTACAAGCAATTCTTCCAACTTTTTAATAGTTTCCTGTTTGTCAAGTACTTCATCAAGAACTTCATCAAGAAGTTCATCTTCTCGTTTTGAAAACTTTGAATGCAACTCGTTCTTTTCTTTTTCAAGATCAGAACAAATTGATTTTTGTTTAGAAAGTTGGTTGGTTAGATCAGAAATTTCTGCTTTTAGGGATTTAATTTGCATGTTCAGTTTAACATCAAGAGTGTCGTATTTGATTTGCAAATGTTTCTCCCTTGAAACAGAATCACTGTAACCATTTTCAAGTTCTGACAGTCGTTTGTGGTGAAATTCAAAAGCTTTTTCGTTCACCTTGTATCTCTCAAGCTCAGTGGTCAATTTTTCATTAGCGGCCTTAACATCGCTATTGATCTTTTTGACCTTTTCAATCTCAATATGACAATTATTCAGTAATGATTCAAATAAAGCACGGGTTTCCTCATCATTAGCGTTATTTTGTGCAACTTGAACTTCGTTAGGATTCATATCTGGAGATGCCAAATTAATATTGCTACAATTTGGCGAGTCCATATATGTATCATAAGTTGGTTCGAGAGGCACAGAATGTGGCTTTTGTTGAGCAAACGGATTAACCTCATTACTTGACATTGATGTCTCATGGAGTGGATCTACGTCATAAGTAGGAGGAATGTCAGAATCGCTGCATGATGTTGATTCTTGCTGATTAGGCATAGGGTCGGAGATTCCAGTGACTTCTGTAGAGTTATCATTGATTCTGGTTGAAAGCAGGAAGTCGGATTCCTCAGCAGTCAATGGTATTCCCGAGTCTCTCTTTCTGGCTAGTATCAACATGTACTGGAGCTTTTCTACCCTATCCATTGCATTGACATTTCCAGCTCTACCTATATCACTCCTTTGGGTTGCGGAAGAAGTCATGAAGCAATAATTCTCATTATGATTGACCCCATTCTGATTCACAAACTGATCCATTTGATTTCCCGTATTCTGCCCAGCATATTGCATTTGATTCCCCATTTGAATACCCGTAGCATTTCCTTGCTGATTCCCGATAACGTCAACCATTTGTCCTTCTTGACCTATATATGACTGCATGTTGTCAGTGTACGGTGAGTTCCATTGGTTGTTGTTATGTGGTGGGATGTTTAATGCTTTGGTGATTAATGCAAACGCATGTGCCAAATCAGTTGTGATATTGTTTTGGTGAGCGGCCATTGATGAAGTTGTATGATAAAGATGATGTTGGATCGGTTAAAGAACTAGGATACGGTTGGTTACGGTTCACGAGTTATGTTTTGTTTAAGTCCTTTGACGTAGTCCTTGAAGAGTCGTTAAGAGACTTGATAAACCTTATAATATTAGCTAGCACTTGATATTCCTTCTATTATATTGAAGCAACCATGTCAAACCCACTCACATGCAAACACATTATATATAAAAAACTTTAGTTGTATTCGAACAACTTTATATATAAATATATATATATATATATATATATATAAAAAAAAAAAAAAAAAAAAAAATTATATATAAAAAAAAAACTTTAGCTAACTCACATGCAAACAATTTTAGCTGTATTCAAAAAAAAAACATTTTACACGAAATGAACTCTTAGTTGTGTATAAACAAACACGTCACATGCAAGAAGATAAACTCACATTAATAGCATAAGTCAAAATACCAAACTCACACGCAAAAGTTATACTTTAAACACGCAAACTCACTTCACATGCAACACGCCAACTCTATTAAATTGAATGATACAAAAACACGTCTAAAGCAACACACTAATATAGTTTCTCATGCACACACGTAGAAAGACGCATGCAGACTCAAAATAATTCTATTAATATAATGTGCAACGTGGTAGCTCAACACAATAAAAGAGACATGAAACAACTTAATATAAGAACCAAAACACAGCAAACACTATTATGAAACTCTACTTTTCAATCTTCAGTAGCTTAAATTTTTTGAAGAACCTCTACGATGAAAATGTTTCTGGTTCGACTAAAGTTTGCTTCGATGAAAGTTGGTTCGACTAGGATGATGCTGCTTCGACTATATTCTGCTTCGACTAGGTGCTGCTTCGACTAGAGTGAACTGATTCGATGATGAAGTGAAATGGTTCGAGGAGGTGAGTTGGTTCGATGAGGTTGGTTCGATGAAATGAATCGTTCGACTAGGTGAGTCGTTCAATTAAAGTTATTGTTCGATTACCTCGTTCGATCAAGGTGAAGTCGTTCGATCAATGTGAAGTTGTTAGATCAAGAGAAGTCGTTCGACTAGCTAACAGGTTCGATGAGGAAAAAATGGTTCGATGGAATTTTAAGTTTGTTCGACTAGTTAACTCGTTCGACTAACAATCTGGTCGTTCGACTATCCTTCTCGTTCGACTAAATTGCTCGTTCGACGAACTCGTTCGATCAAGGTGATGGTTCGACTACAAAGTTTGTTCGACTAAGAGCTCGTTCGACTAAGAGCTCGTTCGATCAAGGTTGCTTGTTTGATTAAGGTAACTCATTCGATCAAATTTGCTCGTTCGATCAAGTAAGTTCGTTCGATCAATTGGAAGAGTAAGTCTAACTCGACTACCCTTTTGCTAGTTCGACTGAATGCTCCTTCGATGAAGTATCCTCCTTCGATCACCCTGCTCGTTCGACTAAAACACCTCGTTCGACTACCCTTTCTCGTTCGATGAGGTTGCTCCTTCGATGACCTTGCTCGTTCGATGAGGTAGCTCGTTCGATGACCTTGCTCGTTCGATGACCTTGCTCCTTCGATCACCCTTTTCGTTCGACTAAATGTTTGCTCGTTCGACTATATGAGTTGTTCGTTCGACTATGTGTACCTTTGACTTTATTTTAAATACTTTGCTTTAAACCTTCGATGACTCTTTGGTTCTTTAAACCAAAAAACTAATAGACAACACAACAGTAATGTAAAACAAAAACTAATAGACAAAATGCAAATGAAACAAAAAATGCAAATAAAATAGTGACATAAAAACTAATAAACAAAACAAATGAAAAAAAA